>PVKM010025012.1:0-20165 GCA_004027735.1 Carollia perspicillata
CTTTTTATATATGTATGTGGTAAAATTGCACAGACTCAGACCCTGACAGATTTGTTTTCTGTTGAGCAAGAGCTCACCTGGAGACAGTAACCTGTGAGATCACACAGAAGGCACGCCCCCCTGGCTTCAGCTTCCACCCCGTGCTCCCATGGCCGAAACGACACTAGTTCTTTCTCTCTTTAACTCAAACAATGGTGGAGTGCTATGATGGGGGATAAAACAAACAGTGATATCTTCTCCCAGTTCTTCACATTCTCTCACGTTTCTAAATGTAAACGTCAAATACATCTCTCACCCTTTGCCTATTCCACTGTTCCCCTCAAACCCTAATCACGCCTTCCTTAGAGAATTGTGTTTTCCCTGATGGTAGGCCCCTCCACGATCTTAGGGTTACAAGAATGACTAGTGGATTCAAAGCTGTCCCCACAACTAATCTGTGAGAGGAACACAAGGCCACTGATGTGATCGTTTATGTTACTGTCACCTTCTCCATTTCATCTCCCAGCTCTAGCCTGAGTTAACTGCTGCTTCAAATCCTAGCTCTATTTTCCATTTGTCCTTCCCACCTTGGGAAGTTATTCTATTTCTGCCCTTCAGTATCCGAATTCACTTAATAGGTATGTTGCTTTCCTCCATGTGTGTGATTTTGCTGGGCCTCAGTTTACTCCTCTGCTAGCAATGTGAAACTAGGCAGACTTTCAAACCTTCTCAGTCATTGCTGTAATGACAACAGCACAGACGTCATCTGGAGGATGAAACCACGCCTATGAAGTGCTTATCATAGTGTCTAGTACTTGGTAAGTACTCCGTGAAGCTTACATTTTTTAATGGAAGTAAGACCCTAACGTGATAGCTGTAATAGTTAAAGTTTATATAATATACTCTAAGTGATTTATATGGCCTGGAAGAGCTGAGAAGACATACAATTGCTGCAGTCTGCACTGTAGGAGCAGGCTTTCTGGTAGGCCGCTGTCTTTATTGTCAGAGGGAAGATCATTCATTGAAGAAATTACCAGGCAGAAAATGACTTTTCTTGTGTTACTATTAAGCATCACTAATCAGCAATGGGTTCATAGCAATAACAGCATTAATTATAATGCAGTTAATAAACTATTTATTGAATGTCTACTATGTGCTGGACACTGTTCATAGAAATCCTTAGCGCTGGGTTACACCCGAGCTGGGGCTCACAGCTGACCTCCTATGGACATCAGATCTTTGGAAAATGTTAAGCAATGTCCAGGACTCCTTTCACTACTAATACAATGGAACGATAACAATACTTGTTCTATTCAGTAGGTATGAAATTTAAATGAGATAATTCACATTCAGGTCTTACACATTGTTTGACCCATTGTAGACACTCCTTATGTGTGGAAATTCAGTATCAGTGCTGCTATTCTTACTATGTTATTATGCCCGACTTTAGAGCCTTCTCAGTAAGGTCTTCCTCCACTTGACCTGTACAACCACATTCTCCACACTTCTCTAAAGTGTACACTTTTCCCCAAAAGGTAATTTCTTCATTGCTCTTTTAACATGGCCTCTGAGTTCCACGGAAGTGGAGTTAGCTGCCTCTGATGGCTGAAAGAGAGAGCGTGAGCCACACAGGAGCAAGCAAGGGGCACTCTTTCTAGTCTGATTTATTTCCCTCAATCCATATTTTTTCTCCTTTAATGCCCAGATCAATTCTATTTTATTGAAATAAGCCCATCAGACTATTTCAACTCATTTTGATACTTAGAGAGCATGTAATAACATTTATTGCCTTTGGATCTTTAAAATAAAAGTACAGGGCTATGGTCCATACAAGATTGTTAGCAAATTGCATTAACTCAAATGAAGGACTTTTGCCAAGGTATTTTTTTCTTATTAAATGTGTATAAAAAGGGGCAATATTTTCTACAGTAAAATATCTATGAAAACTCGTGGTTATTGTATGTGCCTATTATATCCTCCAAATATTAACTATTTGGATCAAAAACATTTACATTTGTGCATCTTCTGAATTTTGCAGGTAGAAATTTCTCTGAGGGTGCATAATAGCCTGGCTCAATCTCTTAACCAGGGGGCTGATAGGAAAACTGAGACTAAGAGGAGACTCCGTAAGAATTACAATGTCCAGTTTAAGTCTAACTCAACATACAGTTTGCTGTTGGGCACAGAAAGAACCAAAAGAATACCACTTGTAACCTGATTTTCCTCAGGTTGATTTAGTTTTCCTGCCAATTTTTGAGGTCTGGAGACGCATACAACAATGAAAGCTGCCTCATCAAGTACAGAATGGAATGCAGAGTAAAATTCTACTGCTATGTTTCAATAGAGCATCATCTTGTTAAAATAATGAGAAATTTTCGAGGATGAGTACTCAGCTATGTCAGCTACAAATTTATCTGTTTGATTTGCAAATACTATTCTTTCTAATGGGAAAGATTTGAATAAGGTAATTTTAAGCAATAAAGCCACTTTAGCTATTTTGATCTAAATTTAAATTTAAATGAAAGCTCAACAATCACTCTTTTCAAACAATAATTTTTCATTGTTATTAATTTATTTTGTCAACAGTATATTATAGACTAAATCGGTGGTGCTTTTTAAAATAAAATTGCTAAGTAAAGGGTCTATTTAATTTCTTATCTTTCTGATTACATAATGCAAGCCACTTTCAAAAGCTTCACAGAAAATGACAAAAGCCTGCCTGGGCCAAGATAGGGGGACTAATTCAATTATGATCAAAAGTATTGTAACCCAAGCCATGGGAGTTCTTGCTTTTATTTATCATTTTTCAAACATTCTGGAGATTAAAATCAAATGTCTTTAACGCAGCACTACAAAGCTAATAAGCTCAGAAACTAGTCAATTCAATAATATTCCTATGAGTTAGACTATTTTAGCAAATATATTTAAAATTCTAATAGTCTAACCTCTAGTAAATCATCACACACAAAATCCAGTGGATCCATAAAAGGAAAATATGCAGCAAGTCACATTATTTAGATAAACGCAGCTGCACTGAGCCAGAAATTAAAGTCTGTATAAAATATTTGGTCCCCTTTGGAAGGCAAGAGGATCAGCCACAGGATTCCCTCCTCTGTCACACCGCTTCTGCTGTTCCACAGAGCCTGACAACCGACTGAAAGGTGCAAACTGCTGTTCTTCCACCAAAAACAGGTTGCGTTTGTTCATTTAGAAAAGCATAAGTGGAAACAGTAAAGATGTTTCACATTGGTTTTTGAAAGCACATCTCTTGTTATTTCACCATACTGTTCAAACCTATAAGTATTCACAGAAAACTCTGGCTTTCCAGTGAAAAGTCCTAAAGTACACAATGGCTTTCGCTGCCTGTGATGGATGCATGAAGAGACAGACACACACTCCTACAGACAGGGGTGGGGGTGAGGAGCCAAGGTGTTTGGTGCTGCTGGCTGTGTGTGAGCCTAGCTCCGAGAAGCCAGGACTTTGAAAAGAAGCCAGGACTTTGAAAAGAAGCCAGATTGTAGGGGTCAAGGTTAGCATCTGAGAGAGAGAGATTCAGCACGGGGTGGACCACTAAGAGTCAGGGGCTGAAAGAGGGAATTGCAAGTTGCTGGTTAGTGGCAGCATGTCCTGGAAACTGTAGGGAGAAGGTAGGTGAGGTCTTTATGAATCACTCAAAAATGAAAGAACTGAATGGAAGTGATTTGACATCATCAACTACGTGAGACCTGTCCAGCTTTGTTAGGTCACCCATCTTCCTCCCTTTTTCAAAACAAGAAGTATGTAAAATGGTGTGGGGTGGGAGGGGAGATAGCAGGATCAAAGAAGAGGAGTAAAACAAACACCAGAGCAGATCAGCCAACAACAACAACAACAAATCCTGGGCCATATTTATCACGCCCCTACTGTTCCCTTCGCTGGTTTTTGTGGTTAAAGAAATAAGGCACATGCTCTAATTTACATCAGACAGAAAAGGTTTGTTTAGATTTGACCACATTTTACTTCATTGAAAACCTAGAGAAATTAAGACTATCTAATGAGATGTGAAAGCAAATAAAAATGCGGTGGGATCTCTTTCTCGTATCTCTGGGACTAGAGGGTTGAAAGAAGGTACTCTCAAGAACGCACTGCGATTTGTTTCATGTACCTCAAGTCTAGAGTGTTCACTAAACCAGTGTCTCGCATTTTCCTTTGGTTTTGACATTCTTTACCCGATAGGTATTCTTTTACACAAAAGTTTTTTTTAACCAATTTACATAAAAAAGAGAAAGTTAAATGCAATGGAGTGAGTCTGGCAGTTCAAAGTTAACATGTAATATTTAAATTCTAAAACCTTACATGAAAGCCTTAAAGTTAGGATTTGTTACCGCTCTAGTTTTTCTTCTTATCAGTTGGCACGGTAGAGAACTATGAGATTAAGTTAACCGTGAGAAATCATAAGGTTATACTTTTTCCAGGACAGGAAAGATATCTTATTGGCAGCATGCAAAGAAAATGCTACTTGAAAATTCGTGTCCAACATTTACATATAAATTATCTTAAATGTTTGTTAGGGGATAAAAAGAATTTAATGTTCCCATTGAATATGTTGATAGGAAAAACACTTTTTCTGTATACTTGCATTAGCTATAGAACTCACACTAAATCACTGTGCAGACTCTGCTATTCCGGGGGGAAATTAAAGCTCTAAAAGTAATACAGAAGGAATACAGGAGCCACGTCCACCAAAAAATTTGCAAATATTTTCATGCATTTACACAAGATCTCCCATCTTTCAGAGTTTTCATTTTTAACTTTGACTTAAAACTATTTGGGCTCTAAGTCTATTTTTTTTTCTATAAATAAATAAATAAATAAATGCATTAATGAAAAGAAAAAAGGGAGGGGAAGCAAAGAGAACTTTATTATTTTCTGCAAAGAAATTTGGTAAAATGTTTCTAGTCAGTTCACTTTCAGATTTTAGTCAGTTTCATGAAACCTAACCGAAACAATACGTGTATAATAAATCTCCACAGCAAGTGGAGGTATTATTTCCCCCCAAAATAACCCTGTCTCTAGAGGCCTTTCTTATCCTTTCACAAAGCATTTCTCCACATTTTCACCGCAAGCACTCCAATTACTAAAAATCCACATTATACACGCTATATAGTTTGATCCCCAATTAAATCTACCTTATCATAGAGGTAACATGAATATATTTAGTGTTTCACCCAAAATGAAAAGGTGTCAGATCAATTCTTCCTCTCTGATTCCTGCCTTTGACTCTGGCATTATTACAAATTGCCCTGAGGCATATCTTTCCTTTTAATACGATGACTCAAATGCAAATGTTCACGATCGTTATTGTTCAACATTATATAACCAAAAAGAAATGCCACCTAGTTATTAAACTGTCAAACATTAAAAGTGAGTAAATCATAACAAACTTTATAGTATATAAAGCCGTAGGCACAGTCGATTTTCTTCAGAAGGGGCTTTAAGAAGTGTATGGAGGAAACAAAAAGAACCAAAACTCAGAGTAGGAATTCATCATCTTCAGATACTTTAACTATGTTTTGAAAAGTAACCGTATCCCAGATTTCACAAAATTAGTGAGGATCCAGAATTTGCCTTGTACTGACCACCTTTTATTTTTGATATGTGAATTATTTAAGGGACTATCACCATTACAATATGGCACCCTACAGAGGAGCTCTCTTAACAGACAACCACCATCTGATATTTATTCTGACTTTGCAGCTGCTCCAGGTTTCCACTGTGTATCGTTTTGATTTAACTTCACATCAAGTTCAATTGCAAGAGAAGCATATTTTATATAAAAGAAATAGTATAATGCTCATTTATTTCTTCTGGGACCATTTATAATTGATACCTACAATCTTTAATTATATAATAAATAGGTTTTTAGATTGTGTAAAAAAATATAAGATTTCATCGTATTTCCACTTAAGACAATGACAACAAAAGAATTTGTATATGAATTCAAATGGAATATTGTTGAGTTAATTAATACAACACACTACTGACCTCACATTGCAAACCCAACAGACATAAGAACAAATTCCATAGATGGAAATCTTCAAGATATTTATAACACCCTAAATTAATGTTGTAAATTACAGGGCTCTCCAAAACAAAAATAGCATGACACTGAGTGATCTAAATGACTATTCTTCCAGAACTTAAATCGGGTTAGGTATAAACCATGGAAAACTGCTTTGCCATGGGTTGGAGCAACTGTCTGAACTTTAGGCTCACTATAACCCAATGGAGACTGTCCTCAGGTAGTAAAGTAATAGATTTTTAACTCCAACTGACCATTTGATATGACTACCACAGATGAGAATTGAATTTCCATTCCAGCAGATCTATTCCAGCTATTCCAATTAATCTCGTATCAGCAATCTCAGCTGATTTCTACAAGTCCTGGTCCTTACTTCTGCCTAACGGTATGACTGTGGATCTCCAGTACTCAATGAGGGTTGCCTCCCCTCAGAATAAATGAACTTTCATAGGTGATATGAATTGCCTACACTTCTTGCTGAGACATTAACTGTCCACAGTTTTCATAGTACAGAATGACTTGATTGATGATGGCTGTCATCCTCTTATCTTGCAAATTTATCTTAATAATTGGATGATATGTGACAGGTTTCTGTTACTTAACTGACTTCCAGATACAAAAAGACATTATAGAGCATGTAGATCCATGTGAGTTACTATTGTATTTGTTGCCATCAGTCGGTGATTCTATTAAGTTACAAATTAAAATATAAAATTACATATTTGATATTTTCACATAAATGTTAAGAATTCTTTTGCTTATGACCAGGTGGTAACTTATGATATGTATACATTAGTGAGGAAACACAATTCTTTTGTGATTTCCTAATCCTTAATTTGTGACTTAAAATGAAAATGGCTTATATAGATGAAAGAGAGAATGACAGACAAAACCAAAAAAAATGTCAAGAGAGATGTATATGTGAAACTTGGTTCTAAATATCATGTACTATTTTACATCTTTCCAGGGAATCAGTATACATTTGTTACTAAGGAATCTGTTACTATACTCATCCACTCACCACATAATCACTTTTAACTTCATTTTCACAAACCAATTGCAGTTGGTACTCCACAACTGAAAATAGGGGAGGGGAGGAAAAGAAAGGAAAAGTCAATATCAAAACATAGACTCAGTTTTATTATTTCATCTCCATGTTCTTTGGGTGATGGGATATTCAGTTTTCACTTTTCTTATATATGTGGATGCCTGTCCAGAAACTGTCCAGCCGTCGCTAATATAACGAGAAAGGTTTGTGCAACATTGGTGTAACCTGACAGCCAAGGAGAGTGGACTGGAATGTGCATGTGTGGTCAATGACAACTTCACTGTACTAGTCAGTGGGGGTGGTAGACGCCATTGAGTGAGCATGTGCACTGTGTGGCTGTCTCATTCAAAATGACTGAGCAAGTAGAGCAAGAACCTGCCTCAAATTTTGCATTAAGCTTGAACATCCCTCCAAATAGCAGAAGCTATTTGGATGATTCAGAAGGCCACAGCTATGGGCAGCTGGTGATTGGCAGCTTCATCATGACAAGGTGCCTGCTCATTCATCATGTCTTGTGCAGAGTTTTTTGGTGAAACATCAAATCATCCAGGTGTCTCAGCGCCACTAGAGCCCAGATTTGGTGCCCTATGACTTCTGGATTTTCCTAAAAGTAAAATCACCTTTGAAAGGGAATAGATTTCAGACTATGGATGAGATTCAGGAAAATAGGATGGGGCAGCTGATGGCAATTGGGAGAACTGTGTGAGGTCCCAAGGTGCCTACTTTGAAGGGGACTGAGGCATCATGGTCCTATGTACAGTGTTTCTTGTATCTTGTATCTTCTTTAATAAATGTCTTTATTTTTCATATTACGTGGCTGGATACCTTCTGGAAAGACTTCACATATTTAAGCTATTTCTTTGGACCAATAGAATTTTACTTAAGGAAAATGTAACAACATTGCTTTTGCTTGTTTTTATTAAACGTATTGCAGTGACATTGTTTTTTTTAGACTGCTCCCATTCCTTAGCACAAATGACAGCAATGAAGTGGTGCTCCGGGAATGCAGGAGGAGGAAGCTGAGCACTCGGGTAGAATCTTTCAGCAACCCACCATCAGAAGCTTTGTGTAGAAGGGTGTCTTGGAATAAGCATGCTAAATTATGTGAGGAATTATCAGTGGGTACAAGGTCACATAGATTTACTAATCTCTGAGTTCATTAAAAGTAATCCACTTTCATTGAGGACTTCTCAGAGCGAAAAATAAACACATTTGAAAAAGGAAGGGAACCCAGCAAGAGGGAAAATATGGAGCAACGAACGAGGCAGGTCATGCAAGGGAAGTTTGGGAAATGATACAGTCAAGCTCTGAATTCCAGATCTGTCATATAGCATGTTACCTCGGATGGAAGTTTTAATTTCTCTAAACACATTGCCAACTGAATAAAACTTAAAAATTATACCTGCCTTTCAGCGGTCTTCTGAGATTTATGACTGTGTTAGAAAAATATAGTTTCCGTGAAATATGGAAACATAATAACTTCCACTAAATATAATTTTATATAATAATAATGACTAAATATTTTACATATAAACCTTCTATACATATATACAATGCATATTATTAAAATTAATGTTGGCAGAAATCTCCATGACAGAGGTATTGTTTCCTACCCTACTGAAATTTTTAGGAAGATAAACATGTATTTTTCTTTTTTTATTTTTTCCATTGGGGTATCCTAGTACCTAAAGATGCATACAATAAACCAAAACTTAGTAATTATTTTAGTAAAGTTCATGAATAAAGAGAGAAGACACTGTTAAACATGTATGTAGTGTGATTCCAGAGTCTGCGGTCACAGCCACGATAGGTCACGGATTTTGAAAGAAGTACAGTTATTTATTTCTCTGTTTTTATTTTTCTTTGAGGAAGGCCACCCTTTTATGTCAGAAATTTTACACAATTAAACTAATGTTTTTTTTTCTGCTCTTGTGAAATTCTTATATTTATTTATTCATTTATTTAATGACTGTGTGTAGGAAACTGAGCTAAAAACAGAAAACTTGGTACAAAAATGAAAAGGACAAAGCACCTTATTTCAGGTCTAGTGTACTAGAAAAAAATGACATGACAATTACTGATAAACATAGTTCAAGTGCTCATTTATCTCTTGTTTATTGGGGAACCAGTATGTTCTAGGTTTTGCACTATGACCTGATAAGATAATGAGGAAGAACAACTAAATATTTTAATGTGTTTTACAGAAAAAGAACAGAAAACCTTGAAAGACTGGCAATTCAAAGATCACAAGTAGCAAGTTCAAATAAGTGGGTTGGTCATTTCAGAAACCATCTGTATGCAGAGCACAGAATGAAAATAGACATGGTGCCTACAATTATTAACCATCTATAAAATGCATGGGAAATACTAAGACCTCTGAGATGTTGTTTTAATAAGTGAATTAATGATGCTGTAAATAATTATTTTGAGGAACTGAAAGTTGAAGGAATTTATATTAGATAGATTTTTCCATTTTTTGTTACATTTTCTTTATTTGGGAAAAATACTGTTATTTACTTCTGAATGTCCATTCCCAATTTCCAATTACTGGTTCTACAACAATCAGAACACATTATAATCAGAAATATTAATTATAAGTTAACCAAATTTAATATAAAATAGTATATAACAGTATGTATTTTTCTTTTTCTAAAATAAATGAACTCAAGTATACCTCTGGTAATAAAACTGAGTTGATGGAAAGAAATGCCCACCAAAAAAATATTTAGAAAAGTGTCACTGTACATATAGAAGCACCTGTTTAATGAGCCATTAGAAAAATTAGCCTAAATCAAAGAAAAGGCCCATTGGTAAACTCATCAGGTGAAAGATCATCAAATCAGATCAAAGGTAAAAGTAGAGTCACTAGTATGGCAGGTGGCCATAGCTGATTTTATTTTTCAACTTTGTCATTCTACGACCAAGACTAACATATAATGGTGCTGATTTTTGTCAAGAAATAGTTGGTAGTCCAAATAATCTTAAAATTTCAACATGCTGCAGAAATTTAAATATCAAGGTAAATTTATTTCCCATTCATTCAAAAGCACCAATAGAGTAGGGTGTGCTTGCCTAAGAGATTGGCCAGCCAATTGCAAACATCACATTGTCACCCTAAGTTTACAGTGAACCGGCTTCTTCCCTTAGCTGTTTGGGAATAGACAACTAGTTATTTTCAACATCCAGATGTAGAATTTGTCTCTCAGAAGATTTGTGTCAATTTAGCTCATGAATCAATTTATACAAACTTTACTGACAATTTACTTAGTTATGTCCAGGAGGTTTTGTCATAGATTTCAGACCACTAAAATCATATGTAAAGTACATGGAAACAAAAGAAAGTTGCGATAGGGACTCCAGGAAGAGATGGGAGAAGTTAACGGCGTATTTGTGGTAGATGGCAATGATAATCTATTTTCCGTATCCTCACCTTAGCCATGGCCTTCCTCATGTTATTTTGTAGTCTCTCACAGGAAAGCAGAAAAATCCCTGTCCCCGAGCCTGGTGTTCATGATGAACTTCCAATTTGTCTTAGATAAGCAACTGAGGCTGTTCCAAGCCCAGGCTTCCAGAAGCATTGTGTGGTTTCAGTGTGTGCTCCTGTGCCTACAACTTCACCGCGATCACAGGGTAGAGCTGGCCTGCTGGAAGATGAGTGACATGTGGAGTAGAATCTGAGGCCAGGTTAGATCAGCCAACAGATCATTGATCTCAAGACCTGTGAGCAAGTCCAACCGACATCATTAGAGCCTAGTCAATAGTGTATCGACCACAGACACAAAAGCCATAAACTTTTATTGTTGTCTGCCACTGAACTGCATGTCTGTGGCAAGAGTTAATCAATACAATATTAAACAGAATCACATTTAGCTCCATCCACAACAGGCAGGTCTCTGAGCACCTGCTCTTGCGTCAGTCTCAATACTTCAGCAGCCCTACTGGTCGGACTACACCGACTACAAGAACAGTTTGAATGGACATGTACCAATGGTGTCTGTTTCTCTCAGGCTGCTTCTCTTATGCACGTGCATCAACAGATGTATTATCCCTGTGTTTCATTACTGACATGTATACAAGTATGTTATTAGAGACCTAATTCTTCAGAGAAAAATACACACACACACACACACACACACACACTTGCATGTATGAAATACATTAGCATTCTCACCATTTCCTAAAAATGCCATATAAAAATGTCTCTTTCACTTGTGCTCATGTTTTCTATAGCTTTGCATAACTATATACCCGTTTTTGCCCCTTGGAATCTCTTATCCTTTAATATTTATTTTATTTTATTTTTAAAATATTTTATTTATTTATTTTTAGAGAGAAAGAAGGGAGGGAGAAAGAGAGGGAGAGAAACATCAATGTGTGGTTGCCTCTCACGTGGCCCCCACTGGGGACCTGGCCTGCAACCCAGCCATGTGCCCTGACTGGGAATCAAACCGGCGACTCCTTAGTTCACAGCCTGTGCTCAGTCCACTGAGCTACATTATTAGCCAGGGCCCTTTAACATTTATTTTAAATTTAACTCAGTTGAGTGTTATTTAACTACTATGTAATTCTGAATTGTACAATTTTAACATTAGATATCTAATATGCCTTGTATGTTAACAGCTCAAGACAATAATTAAATCTTTTTCTGTATACTCCCTTTGTTCTCCTCCTCCTCTGTTCCCCAGAAATAACAATAAACTTATAGACATAGTGAATATATAATAAGTGTGTGACCTCACTTTATTATTGAAAGTTGATTTGGTACATAATTTAAGAAACATACATCTTGAACCTCTTTTGTTTCCAGGTGGTGTAAGCCCATTATGGCACTGCTATGAGGTTGATGATGCCACTGTATTTCACCCTATGAATTTCCTATGTCTGCTATTACAAGGTAATAACACCTGGATAGGTTGAAATATCAAAATTTATTGTCTCACAGCTCTGGAGGCAAGAAGTCTCAAGTTAAGATATCAGCAGAGCCATGTTCCTGTGACTCTATGTAGAATCCCTCCATGACTCCTCCTAGCTTTTGGTGTGGCTGACAATCCTTGGCAATCCTTGGCTTCCAGCTGCATTTCTCCTATCTTTGCTTCTGTCATCACATTGTGCTCTCCTCATGGTGTGTTTGTCTTCTCTTCTTATAAGGACACCAGTCATATTGGATGAGGGACCACCTAATGACCTCATGTAACTTGATCACATTTGCAAAGACCCTATTTCCAAATATAGTGACATTCACAGATACAGGGGGTTGGGACTGCAGCATATCATTTGGAAGGACACAATCCAACCCAAAGCAGTCCCTAAGTCACAGGTGATGTTTTGCCTAACCTAACAAATACCCAGAATTAGTAAGAACAAATCTTGACTAACAAATAAAATTCTAGAAAGCAAGTTCTTTTGAAATACATTAGACATTTTTTCTGACAGGCTATAGCAACCCCTACACTAACAAACCAGTGATAGTATCTACACACTTGAGATAACATTCATCATTATATCAAAAAAAGGGGGCACTGAAGACAGGTCTTTGTTCTGCACAGCAGCACAACCAGAGACAATGTCATGGGCAGTTTGACAAGTGACCACTTGTCTATAGCAGTTATTTGATGAGAAATCATAAGCTATTAGTTGTCTAGAGCTGTTTGGGTCCACCTGCCAATCAAATTTGACAGCCAGAAGCCTCTGCAAGAACGTTAATGGACATGGATAACCAACCTTAGCAATCATACAAACAATTAGCTTTCATACAAATATTGCTCAATCTATTAAGATTAAAAGTAGCATTCATTTTATAAACCATCAGTTTATAAATTTTATTCATGAGTGTAACTTATGCAGAAGATCAAAAAATCGTACCCTATCACTAATTCAAAAGCATATAATTTCAATAGCAAACTCCACATACTGTTAGCAGAATAATCAATGACTATTGGAATTAAATCGGTGTCCTGTATGGCCTAGCTCACAGTAATATTTTTAATATATTGTTGAAGATATATGATGTGTGAGCTTTGTCTCACCATTATTAAAGTGATATGAACACATATACAGTGCATCTTAGTACATGTATTGAATTAGAAGGGATTTATATCATCATTTTTATAAAATATTTACTAAAGGAAGAAGGACGTGTTACATTTTCATAATATTAGTATAATGATGTAAATGCATTTGTCTTCTACATAGTCAAATTTTCATTCAAAAATAATGTGTTACAATGAGGTTTAATTTTTTAAAAGACATATCTGAAGTCATTATTATCATTTGTACAATACAAATAAAATCTATTTCACTCAATTTTCAAGCTATAAAAAATGCTGAGACATTGAGGTTCTATTTTAAGCCAATTAAGAGATTGAATTATGTAATCTTAAAGAAAGAATATATATCGGCAGCATAATTTTCAACTCTTCCTAGTTAACTTCAGAAATTTCTCAGAAGCTTATTAACACCACAACTACTGCATATGATAGTAATGACCATTTCACAATGAAAAGGCCCAAATGAGAAGAAAATTTGAACACAAAACCTAAGTTCAATCTATATAATTATTTGAATATCTAACTAATTATACTAGCAATTGTGTTATTACTTATAAATATTGTATATAGATGTAAACATCAATATTAATGATTGTTCTATATAACTAATAGTATGACATAATTTAAAAATATACTAATCCTTTTTTTTAGATTACATTTTTCCAGTTCCTGGCACAGAGCTCCTAAACCTTTTGGGATTTCCTCAGAGCAGGACAGGCAGATCTCTGGTTATTCCTAACCAGAGAGTAACCCTTCCAATCTGACCTGACTGCATGCTGCTGAGGTGACTCTTGGAGGGGAAGGGCTGAGTAGAGGAAGGAGCACGGCATGGAGAATCAGAACTTTATGCTCATCCCCAGCCTTCAGGGAGAAAGACAGGGGCTGAATGAAGTTCAGCTTACTTGCCAATGGCCAATGATTTAATCACTCATGCCTACTTACAAACACCTCCATAACGTTCCTAAAGGACGCTGTTTGGGGGGCATCTGAGTTGGTGGGGTGCTCCCATAGAAGACACGGAAGCTCTTTGCCCCTTCTCTGTTGCTTACTCTGTCCATCACTTCTGGGTGGCTGTTCCTGAGATGTCTCCTGCATAATTAACTTATTACAGGACGTAAAGTGTTTCCCTGAGTTGTGAATCATTATAGCAAATTACTAACATGAGGAGGGAGACTTGGGCACTCTCAATTTGTAGCCAAGTGGCACAGATGTGCAAGTGACACCAATCGTTGTGGCTGGTGTCTGAAGTAGGGGCTGTCTTGTGGGACTGATCCCTTCACCTGCACGAACTCTGTACATTGAGTGTCAGAATTGCTTGTGGGGAGGTGCACCCACACAACTAGTGTCGGAAGCATTGTAAGTAGAAAAGAAATAAAATTAATAGCTATTCAGCAAGCCATCATATGCCTTAAAAATGAAGCGGTTTTTTAAAAAGTTAAAATCTTAGTAATTCATCTTTTCCCTTTGATCTACCATTCAAAGTTGGCTTAAATTCAAACTGAAATACCATCTGTCTCATAGATTGAAATATCTTAGTGTCCTGAGAGACAAAGCAGTCTTAAGGGAAACTCAATCACTTTTGTCCAGAATTCCTTTCTTTAAAAAAGCTACCTGATCACTTAGGACATAATGAGCCATTTAAAAAAGTAGCGATTTTAGTTATATGAATACCAGTGAGTATCAAGTTATCTATTCAGAATTGTTTAAGATAGTAATTTCTTAACTTCATTTTTTCCAGATCTTTGTGTATGAAAGTAGAACTATTAGAAATTCTGATTAGTTTGAATGTGAATGTTGTTGGTTATCCAAGGTCAGACTGAAATATCTTCCATATGTTTTACCACAGATGATATTTTCTGCAATGAATAGGCATTTGTAGGTGTCAATTCATATATCTCAAATTATGTAACTTACACCCAAAGCAAATTTGTCTGACAAACATACAAACATTCCAATATACCTAATACTGCCTTAGAAAAGGGTAGCTCAGGGCATCAGTGGAATGGATGATGGCTTAACCATGTGATTTCTTAGCAATGTAAACTTGTCTTAAAAACAAAACAAGAAAAAAAAAAAGAAAGAATGAATGCAAGAAAAACAAAAGAACTCTTCTACCATTTTCCAAAACAGGTAACCTATGTAGTTCAATTCACATGAATGTATCAGTCAGTGTTTGTTAAATGTCTAATGTAAATATATGAACAAGCATAGTTTCGGAAACCGCAGGAGAATTTAAGCATGCAAAATGCCTAATTATCATTGTCATTACAACCTAACCGTGGAGACAGAAATACTAACCACGAAGCAGAGGATCACATGACAACAAATAATGACATCCTAGAGTAAACTAAACTCAGCTTCATTTTATAAAGGAATTTTCTTCAGGAGTTCTGTTAAAATGTAAAAATATATGGAATTCTCTATGAATTAGCTAAATAGTTATCCCCGGTGCTACATTAAGATTTCTGAGGCTTTTAAATAAGCAAACATAAATATTAAAAGCAGTTTCATCTCTGTTTAGAAGAGATAATTTTTGTAAACCCAAGTAAGAATGAGGATACATACTCAAGACAGATTTTATCTGTCCAATAACAATTAAAAATTGGAGTAGTCTGAGCATCTAACTTTGCATTCGGTAATAAAAAAATGTGCTAGAGGAATGTCCTACTGAGACCCAATCTGCTGAACTATGCTGCAATGGTTGAAAATAGAGCTTGGGATAAGTCTCCCAGCTAAATTCAACACACAGGGAAATAAAAGAGATTGGAAACTCTGTTCCAAGTCCAGAAGGGGCGTTCAAGTGATAGGCCCCAAACAGTTCAGCAACACACATGTTAATATATTCCCATCCCTAAAAGGCCCCCGAAAATTGTTTATGTGTCAAATAAAAAGCACCGGTACAGAGGCAGCCGTGGTATTATCCAGTAACAGAAAATTGCCCATATAATGGCTACCATCAGAAAGAAAAAGGGAAGTAATTTTTCACATTGGCACCTTTAGAAAAGGTGAGGGCAGAGAAGACTGCTTTCCACTTCAGCACATTATGATAACACCTTCATGCACACCCTTGAAAATGGAAGACGAAGATGCAACCTATCCATTTGTAACACCAAATCTGTATCCAGTTTCCTGCAGTAATGAGTTTGTTTCTACAGTAAAAGGACATCTTTGCTTGATGTATACTGGAAGTAGGTGGTTAAGGGTAGACGGAATGTTTAACTGAGAGATTAAAAGAAGAGCACCAAACAGGATGAGTGGTGATGTCCATAAAATTACTTCTTTAAAAAGGACAGAGAGGCAAAGCTCCCCACCCCCACACGCTGCTCCTTGCAGTCTTCTCCCTCAGCCTTGGCCCTGAGAAAGTCTCCCACTCACCTTCCCTGCCCAAAGCTGAACAACAGAAGTCACATAGTTCAATGACAGACGAAGGAATTTAGAATCACTAGAACTAAAATGAAGACATTTTGGCAGTAACGGTAATAAGTATTAAAATATTGAAGTTTAAGATTGTGCCATTTCTTTCCCTCTAGAGAAATAGAAGGACTGAACTTACTATTTCTCCTTCTATAATTTCCCCTTCTATAATTTAGATATAACAGTGAGAGGAAATTGTGTAATGGACAGAAAACTTCTTAAAGTGCTTGAGTCTCCTCAATTTTTAAAATTATCGCCATGACAATTAGTGGTATAATAGGCATGATTAAGTAAATAGGTTTAAGTTAAATAGTAAAAAAATGAACTTTTTATTATCTTCTCATAAATATTTTGAGTCTGTGTAGCATGAAATAATACTCTACCTACAAAGGTTTTCATAACTCTGCCCCAAAAAGAAATATATAAAATAAGAAGGCTGCATTAAACCATCTGAACTTAATACTAATTATGAATATGTAACATAGATGTGTTACCTGAAAAAAGGACATCTGTAGGTAAAGTCTTACACTTCCTTTGAAATGGCAAAACAATGTCACCTTCCAAGACATTAGTGGCACTTGATTATAAGACATATTTCATTATATTTATTGTGTGTACATATTTTTAGTGTAGTTAAGTCAGTATATGTACCTGTTGGAGACAGCATAGTCTCAAGAAATAACTGTTCAAAGAAATGAAATAATGCCATATTTATAGCAAACTCCATGAGTCTTCATTATGGAATGTCCATCGAAACCAAATTTAGACAAGGTAAATGCCCTCTGCAAGCCTATAGTTGGTATGTGATTTCCCCAAAATATAAAAGTATACAGACTAGTTTCTCTTACTGGTGTATTTGTGAAGTCAAATATGTAGAGGGAACACGAAGAAGCCAGTCCAAGTGTTTGGCTGGAAGGAACAAGGGACTTGACAGAAAAAAGCAACAATAACCTGAAGAGTTCAGTTAATTCCTCTTGAAACAGAAAGAACAAAGGAAAACCAGCATGCCTTTATTTGATACAGAGTGCCTGCTAAGAGGCCATTTGCTTTTCTCATCTGTTTTCCTCGCCAGCAGCACGACATGCACAGGAAAAGAAAACTGCGTGGTCCCCGAGCCCACGCAGCATGGTGGTCAGTGGCAAGGAAGAGCAGGCGTTTGCAGTGGCTTATGAAACTGTGTGTGATCTTAGTGCTGACATAGTCAGAAAACGCAAAAATTCACCTCTCAGTGACGTAGCAAGATAACGCCCCAATTATTATTCTGAAGCTTTGTAAAGTATGTACCATATACAAATTATATAGTATGTATAAAACCATATTATAGATTACATTATATATAATGTTATATAACTAATAATTACATAAAGTATTAAAAATAAAAAGTGTCTATCATATAAAAATAGAAATTATATATACATTTACATGGTATTCTTCTATGTTGTGAAATTGTTAGCATTTGCTGATTAACTTTAGTACTGCATGTGTAGATTCTTTGGAGTTTTCTAGGTATACCATGATGTGGCTACAAATGACAGTCTTATTTCTTCCTTTGCATTTTTAATATACTGTTACTGTCATTCCTGTTAACATGATTTTACTGTTTTGCATCCACTAAAAAATGGGCTAGGTCTGTCTGTAAAAGCTGCATAGAAGTGGTGAGACAGGCAATGTTTCAAAAGAAATAATATTCATATTTTCTTGTCAAATATAGTATCTTAATATGGCCTACAGATTTTTTGATAGAAAAATCTTTTTAAAGAAACTTCTCATTTGATTTCCAATTTCATAAGAAGTGTGAGGTTCTTCCAACATGAAGTGAATTGTATTCACTTCTTTCTTTTTGCATACTGAGATGAACATATGCTTTTTTATTTCTTCATTCTCTAAAGAGGTATATTCCATAATTACACCTATCTTGTATTCCTGCAATAAACCCAGCTTGCAATATATTACTTTATATAGCCCTTCAACGTGCTGGCAAATATTTTAAGTAGCACCTCTGCATCTATTGTTCCTGAGTTGTATGGGTCTGCAGGCTTCGTGTCTCATTAGACTGTGTGTGTTTCTGTGCAGATATGTATGTACATACAACTGTATGCCTGTTTAGAGTTTTTTCTTGTGGCAGTTTGATAAATGTTTTCCTAGATATTTAAATGCATAGCCATCCCTTATATTTCCTTTTGCCTAAAGAACACTATATTTCCTTTAGTACTGGTATGTAGTTAAAAAATAGCCTTTTTATAGCCTTTATTCCACTGTTATTTTTTAAGGTTATTCTTATTGGATACAGACTTTTAGGCTGGCAATTTCTTTTACTGCTTCGAAAATATCATCTCATTCTCTTCTGCTCTTCATTGCTTCCCGTGGCTGTTACTGGCAGCTCTCAATGAGTCCTGCTGCTCAGTTGAAGGTGATGGTCTTGTTATTGATTTTAAACAGTGATATAACCATGTTCCTGGGTGTGGTTTTCTTTTGTTTTTCCTGCTTGGCATTTATCGGACTTGTTGAATCTGTGCCTTGGTGCCTTTCATTACTTTTAGAAAAGTGTCAACCATGATCCCTCTCGATATAATTTCCCTCCTCTGCTCTGAAAATCCACATATTTAACTTTACGGTTATATTGCACGTTATATCCTATATGTATTTTAATAGATTGCATTGCATTATACCTTTTGGTCTCTCCCTACTTCAGTCTCTGTATTTTATTCTGACTTACCCCTTAGTCCACTAAGTATTTTCACATTTCTTTTTTATCGTTAAGTATAAACACTGAGTTCTGTATTTTAGCTCTTGTATTTCCCAGTACTAGACTTTCCATGTAGTTATTTTTATGGATTCCAGCTTTCTACAAAACTTTCTGACATTATTTTTTGTTTCATTGATTGTTAAGCATTCTTATTTTAATATTCACGGCCATTAACTCCTTTAGCTCGATTGTTCTGTGAGTCTGTTTCTTTTGTTTTATCTCGTTTGTTAATTATGTCTTCTTTTCTCTGCATATTTTAAGTTCTGGAAATTGTGTATAAACTATTTGGAGTTAACTTGAGGTTCTGGATGACGTGAGTTTACTTCTCAACACTGAAACTCAACAATAATAAATCGACTGAGAGAACAGAGTGTTTCCTTTAAATTCAGCTACACTGTGGAGCAAGTGTAAATTTAGTAGGTTAGGTTTGATTACTTAAATCAGAAATACCACAATATTTGGGTCATAATTCATCCACTAAATTAAAATTAACTATGAATAGAAAAAAGCCAAATGCTATTTTTACAGTATTCATTAAAAGAGAGCGTGAACTATAGTCACTTTAGTAAGTGATAATATCGAAATACGAACAAGCTACAAAAATACCAGTGCTGGGATAAAACCAACCCTGTGTGAAATGGGAGAAAAAATAACTATAACAACATTTGAATTAACAAATGTTATTAAAATAATTATTTTGAGCTATAATTATATTTATTTTACTTTTCTTTTACTATTTTAATCCACAGAAGTGAGAAACTTTTAAATTTATCTTAATTAAAGCTGATTGTGTGCTCCTGTGCTTTCAAAAAGAAAAGAGAATAGAGTCACAAAGGAATAGAATCCTCTCTTGAGACCAACAATGCTCTC
>PVKM010025013.1:0-13205 GCA_004027735.1 Carollia perspicillata
GGCACCTATGCTCCCTGGTGCTCCCAAGCCTAGCAGCCACCACGTTTTCCTGCCGCGTTCCTTCTCTGCTGGCTGTCAACTCCTCCCCTCTTACTGGTCTGGTTGAATGGTTGTTGGACTTCTGTAGTTCAATTTTCTGTGTTCTGGTTGTGTTATTGTTTGTAAATATTTGTTGTCCTTAATCTTGGTTGTGAGAGGAGGTACAGTGTTTCCACCTACGCCTCCATCTTGGCCAGAAGTCTAGAGCCTGATATGATTTTAATATATCCTGGAAAACCTCACTTCCCCAGGGAATCCTCTATCAATTTATCTTAACAATGAGTGATTTTTCTCCCCAGGAAACATGTAGCAACATCTAAAGATATTTTTTAGTTGTCATAACTGAGAGGGAAGGTGTTGCCCTACGGGTATCTAGTGAATAGGAGCCAGAGATGCTGTTAGACATCCTACAATGTACAGGAAAGTCTCCCACAATGATTATCCAGCCCAAAATGATAACAAATCTGAGACTGAACAACCCTGCTCTAAACCAGGGCTGGGATTTGCATCATAGAGTTTCCTTCTCCAACCTTAGGATTCTTGTCCTTTGGAAAATGCAAATCCCACCGAGAGAAGTCATGTTCTATGCTGTCGGCCCTTTACATCTAAGTATGAAGGAAGGATCTGTGAAAGGAATTGGACAGAGGGCAGGAGAGGGCAGAACATGGAGGACCCCAGCACAATTTCTAATGGTAGACTTTTGCCATTAGACAAGTAAGATTGTTCCAGGCAGGAAACTCATGTCAAATTTCTATTAGTACCCCCATTAACAATCATGTAGCACTATCTAAATTGATTACTTTCCTCTGTAAATGGTGCTGTATTCACTGCTTTACATGTATGATCTCATTGCATCCTCATGACAATCCTATGAGGCAGATGAGGAAACTGAAACCCAGAAAGATTGAAGTAACTACCAGCTCAAAGTCACACATGTAGCGAGTGATAGGACTGGAACTTGAAACCTGGGCTGGAACTTGAAACCTGGGCCTTACTGGCTGGCACCAGAGATCAAGCTCTAACCCGAGAGTAAGGGTCAACATTTACTCAAAATTTACCCTAGCTAGACACTACACTAAGTGCTTTACCCACATTACCTCGCTTCATCCTCATAAAATCCTGTGGGGTACATATTATTATCATCCCCACCAAAGAAGAGAGGAAAATGAGGATGAGGCAGCCTCACAATTAGACCTTTAACATGATGACTGCTAGACTTCCCTAAGTCTAAAGCGGGTCATAGTATCAGGGGAATAGACTCATCAGGGTATCACTTCGTCAAGTATAGTGAAGTCTAACCGCTAGGCCGTATGCCTAAAGCTAATATAATATCAAATGTCAGCTGTAATTGAAACATTGTTTAAAAATTAAGAAAATAAAGTTGGTCAAAGCATGGAACTTCAGTCCCTCATGCTCTAACTGACATGGGAAGCGGTGACGTGGAATGAAGAACCGAACATAGACTAGAGGACCTACTCTGCAATCCTGGCTCTGCCACTGTCTTAACAGGTGACCTCAGTCAAGTCCCTGGAACCAGGGCTCCTGCACAACTCTCAAGGGTAGCAAGGAGCCAGATCATGAATACTGATTTTCTAGAGTTAGCTTCAATGTATTCACAGGAAATTTCTCTGCTGAGCACAGAGCAATGAAGAAATCTGGTCATTCCAGTGAGGGTACCATTTTTTCCTTCCCTAAATATTAAATTTTTTTAAATTACAGTTTACATGCAATATTATTTTGTATAAGTCTCAGGTGTACAGTATAGTAGACAATCAGATACTTTACAAAGTGTTCCCCCTGATATCCCCAGTACTTAACTGGCACTATACATAATTATTACAATACAATGGAATATTATTTGGACATATAAAAGAACAAAACCTTACCATTTTTGACAGCATGGGTGGACCCAGTGGGTATTATGCTAATTGAATCAGTCAGAAATTTTTTTTTTACATCTGTGACCTAGGAGTAGGCGTTTCCAGCCATTCACACTCCAGTCCGTGGGCCCTTGGTTGTTTTTTGTGCCCTCGCAGACTAAAAGCGTGACGGCTCCATTAGGATGAAGCTCGTGAGATTTTTTATGAAGTTGAGTCATGAAATTGTAACCCTCGAATTAAAGACTGGAACGCAGGTCCAGGGAACAATCAGGTGTAGATGTCAGCATGAATACTCATCTGAAATGAGTCAGAGAAAGACAAGTACCATATGACGTTACTTATACGTGGAATCTAAAGAAGAATATAAACAAACACACAAAATAGAAACTGTGGGGTCACTTTGAATCAAAGGGGCTGAATCAGAAAGACTGAGCCGCTCCATCTTCAAAGGGGCACCATAAGCCCTTCATGGCTTCCAAGATAGAAATATCCACATTAATCTCAACTCTATTCTTCCTCAACCTTCACATCCTTTACCATTACCTGAGTATCTTTCCAGATCAACTCCTACTAACAATGCCCCAATTTTCCATAATATAAATTGATGATGATACCTACCTAAGGGGGTTTGGGAAGTTTTTCCTTGTTTAGTAATGATGATGTCCTCTGGATCTTTTTACCTAACCTAGTAGGGCCTCTTTCATCAGTTGAGGGTGAAGATAAATTGAACCGTAATGGAGTGTCTTTTAGATGATCCGACAGGGTCACTTGTTAGTTTAGCACAGCAACTGCCAAAACCCCTAATTTGTAAAGGTATAAGATGATTGAAAGTAACATGTTATGGTCTAATACTGAAAATATGAACTACCTTGACCTAGTAGTTTTCGCAGTGTACAACAGATTTCTAATATCACTGTGTTTGCCTCAAATTTTTGAGTTATCCTCCAGTGCCCCGAGGCAACTTGGTGCACAATTTGGGAGCCATGGGCATACAATGAAAAGCACACATCCCTCCAACACAGTTCTCATTCCTGTTTCCCATGAGTACACAGTATTAACCTTTCTTTTGTATAATTCTAGAAAATTTTGGCATATAACCCAATGGAAAAACAGTATACTTACTGTTCTGATCTGTGCTTTTGTGATTAATACATTCTGGAATCATTTTTAGCAGTATATACAATTCTTTGTTTTTAATAGTTACACAATATATGGTAATTTATGCAACAAGATTTCTGTTGCTATACGTTTAGTTGCTTAGCATCACTACCAGCATTGTAATGACTATCCTGCATATATCTTCGTCCACCTGCAGGATGAATTCTAGAAAGAGGATATCTGGACCAAGTGCTATGTACACTTCAAATTTCGAGGGATATTAAGTTTGATGTGATTAATTTCACAACGCATACACCTAAATTGGCAAACACGTATACCTAAAAAAAGTTCAGGCAACAGAGAGGAAACTTGCAGCTGGCATATTAGACAAGGCTTCCTCCAGATGGCATGTTCCACAGGACATCAGGAAAGAGGATGGCATGGGGCAGAGAAGCTACTTAAAGAGAAATAAAAAGAGACAGATCCCAGAGGAGGCCAGCAAACAATGGGTCTATATGAGAAATTTTTTTTTAAGTTGTTCTTTTTTTTTTTGATTATGCCATTACAATTCTCCCATTTCCCCCTTCATTCCCCTCCACCCTGCAAACCCCCTCCCACCCACACTCCCCCTCTTTAGTTCATGTCCATGTATCATAAGTTCTTTAGCTTCTACATTTCCCACACTACTCTTGCCCTCTCCCTGTCTATTTTCTCCCCACCGTCTATGCTACTTATTCTATATGAGAAATTTTTAAACTTGGGGTTTGGAAGATGGAGTCAAGGGGGCTTGTATAAATTAGAAAAGACCTAATTTTTTATTTTTACTAACCTGTAAATAAAATTTAGCATTTCTTTCACATGTGAATATAGGCAAAAATTCCCAGTTGTATTTACAATACTTGTAACTTTGTCACCAAAAGAAATCACCCATATATTCATTTTGTTAATATCATTGCAGATACCTTGAAATATATTTAATGCTCATCACTACTCTAAAGATTTCTTTTTATGTTTTAGAGAGAGAGGAAGTGGGGGAGAAAGAGAGAGAGAGAAACATCAACATGTGGTTGCTTCTCATGCACTCCCAACTGGAGACCCACCTGCAACCCACACATGTGCCCTGACCGGGAACCTTTTAATTTGTGAGATGATGCCCAACCCACTGAGCCACACCAGCTGAGGTTCATTGCTATTTGTAAAGAATGGCAAATATTAAATACACTGCTCTATCTTGTTATTTAATGCATTAATAAAGATGCACAGATAATATTCTATCACAAAATGTATGTATTTTATTTTATGCCATCATATGGCTTATCTATCACTGCATAACAAATGACCACAAACTTAGAGGTTTAAAACAATAGGCATTTATGATCACAGTTTCTGTGGATCAGGAGTCTGGGTACAGCTTTGCTAGGTCCTCGCAAAGGCTAAAATCCAAGTATGGGCTAGGTCTGTGGTTGCAGCTTGAGGCTCAACTAGAGAAAGACTCATTTCCAAGCCCACATAGTTGCTGGCTGAATTCAGTTCTTCACTGCCTGTTGGTCTGAGGGTCTCAGTTTGCTGTTGCTATATATCTGTCAGACAGAGCTGTCCTCGATTACTAGAGGATAACTGATGGCATAGCTCTCTTCCACAGAGGAACCGACAAGATAGCTGCTTGCTTCATCCAAGTCAGCAAGGGAGAGAATTTGCCAGCATGACAGTAGTTAAAAACTTATGCAACCTGGCTGGTGTAGCTCAATGGATTGAGTGCGGGCCTGAGAACCACAGGATCACGGTTCGATTCCCAGTCAGGGCACATGCCTGGGTTGCAGGCCAGTTCCCAGCAGGGGATGCATGAGAGGCAACCACACACTGATATTTCTCTGCCTCTCTCCTTCTCTTCCCCTCTAAAGATAAATAAATAAAATCTTTAAAAAATAAACAAAAAACTTATATAAAATTTCCAAAGTGGTAAAGAGAGGAGCACAGTGAACTCACTCCCAAATAAACAACCACTTATCTGGACAAAATTATAAGAAATAATCACTTAAAACTTCTGGAAATTGTCCTAAGGGCAGAAAACAAATAGAGAAAAAAACATTCAAGAAAATCTACTAAACCATGGTAATAATAGTGACTCTGTGGCATTTGGACTGTCGCCTCCTCTGCCCTTTCTCCTTTGCCAGCTCCTTTTTGGAAGAAGCTACCCTGAGAGCTCTACTCCAGGCAGGTACTATGAGGAAAATAGTGATTCCTCTCCCCTCAACTCCCAGTGTAGGGCTACGCTTTCTTTGTGGGAGGGGCAGGCATCAGTGTTGCAGAAACTATTTCAGGCAAGCATGGCAGAGAAGTTGACAGCCCCTTCCTGTACCCAGGCTGCACTTGCAGGACAGAAGCCCTATGAATATACAGGGCCCTGATCTCCCCTGCCACGGTTCACTGGTGGTATGTGGCTTCCATGTTGGGAGCAGCAGCCAAGAATGCTGAGTGGCCACCACATTAGGGAACACTTCAAAATTTGGTCTTTGAGGCCCAAACTGCCCAACATTGAGGAGTCATCAAAGAAACAAATTTGGCAAAGACATCACATGTTACATTAGGGTGGCACATTTGTTCCACTTGATAAAATAACACCGCTACATTATTAACTGAAGTCATCTGTGTAAGTTAGGGTTCACGCTTTGTGTTGTACAGTTCTATGCACTTTGGTAAAGGCATAAAGTCATGTATCCATTGTTACAGTCTCACACAGTCATTTCACTACCCTTAAAATCCCCTGTCCCACCTATGCAACCCTCCCTCCTAAGCCCCTAGCAACCACTGATCTTTTTTTTTTTTAAGATTTTTATTTATTTATCTTTAGAGGGGAAGGGAAGGAGAGAGGGAGAGAAATATCAATGTATGGTTGCCTCTTGTGCGTCCCCTGCTGGGACCCGGCCTGCAACCCAGGCATGTGCCCTGACTGGGAATCGAACTGTGGGTTGTTTGGTTCACAGGCCTGCACTCAATCCACTGAGCTACACCAGCCAGGCCCACTGATCTTTTTTTTATTGTCTCAACAGTGTGCATATCACTAAGTGAAAGTCAGTCTGGAAAGGTTGTATGATTCCAACTATATCACATTTGTCAATTATATCTCAATAAACCTGGAAAAAAATAGTTTCAAAAAGTCTTATTCAATCAGATTCTCAGGGATGGGGCCAAGGAACTCATGTTTTTAACAGCCTCACCTGGTGATTTTCATAGCACATGCGCATTTTAATATGTAGGCTCTGGCTCTGGCAACTGACACATAGGTTTGAAATCTGGTCCTAAAACTTCCTAGCTGAGTATCTGTGCTCAACTTACTCCTGCCCCTCCAACTATAACACCCCCATCTGTAAAATGGGAATATCAATAATGCCTACATCATAGAGTGGTTCTGATGATTAAATGAGTTATTATATGTGAAGCCTTTATCACTATGCCTAGTGCTCTGTAAATTGTAACTACTATTTATAAAGCCCAAGGAGTGTATTCTATTTTCTATTCATTTGCTCTTCCAGTTCCCAATAAATACTGACTATTATTATCATAGGTTAATGGGGACCATCAAGAGGCAGTGTGGTATAGGAAGATGAGTCCAGGGTCTGGAGTCGAATCTGAATTGAAATCCCAACTCTATCCTTACAGGGTATGATCATGGACGATGTGCAATTTGTGAGCCTGTTTCCTCATTTGTAAAACAGGGGCGAAAACAGCATCTACATCCCATAATTATGAGAATTAAATGGAATAATACATTTAAAGGACTTGGCATATAGTAGGCCTTTATTATACAATGCCAAAATCTATTTGCCTACTGCTTCTGATCCTCTACTGTAGTAATAAAAATTATTGACTACCTAGGAATAATACAGATACTCCATATGAAAAATTCTGTTAGAAGTATAGTTTAGTCATACCTACCCAGTTCAGATCAATATTGTGTTGCTTATACTTTCCTGAACCGAAACTTGGACCATTTTACTATGTGGGCCCTTGTAACAATGATTTCTGTGTTTGCAAATCTCACCACAAGATTGCTTATTAAAAAAAAGTGAGAGTCTAGCTGATGATTAGCATTGTGTCTCACTTTTTCTGATTAATAAAATCTAAACATATTCCTATTCTAGTTCTTCAGAATGATCCAAGGGTTTCATGAAACTATAGGCACAGAGTTGTCTACATCATTAATAAATGAGAAGCTCTAAATCAGGTGTGTCAAAGTCATTTTCACTGGGGTCCACATCAACCTCACAGCTGCCTTCAAAGGGCCGAATGTAGAGCTCCTTGCCCCTAGTTAACGAGTAGTTACATTTCTACAGTCCTAAAATTACATTCTGCCCTTTGAAGGCAACTGTGAGTCTGATTTGGTCCCCGGTGAAAATGAGTTTGACACCCCTGAGTCTAAATAGTTCACACCAACATTCGAGAAGTCATCCTTTTCTCTTTTGCACGTTCATTCAGCAGTAAAATGCATTTTGTAAATCTCTGATGTTTCAAAAGGTGCCAGTGACCTGACCAGGCAGACTTAGGCATGATCATCCTTTCACCAGTTCCTATCAGTATGGGCAGCACAAAGTGTCCTTATGGGAGAGAAACCAGAAGGCTTCAAGGCTCAGAAACCTACTTTGCTCCAGATTGTCAAGGTATGGAACATGTTGGCAATAGAGTAATTATCTCGAGACATTTAGCTTATCAAGAATAGGGTTCAGTAACCAGTGCCTCAGAGAGGAATACTGGTCAGCCAGTATCTAAGGAAGGAGGGGAGATGTGCATTCAAGTCTCTGCAACACAAAGAACTATCTTGTTAAATGTGATCTGGATGATACAGATCTTATGTCTTATGTGTGGTTGCCTCTCATGTGTCCCCTGCTGAGAACTGGCCCGCAACCCAGGCATGTGCCCTGACTGGGAATCGAACCATGATCCTTTGGTTCTCAGGCCCGTGCTCAATCCACTGAGCTACCCCAGCCAGGGCTCAGATCTTACGTCTTATGGAAACTGTGAAAAAGGAGAAGAGAATAGTAGGTGAAAAGCATATTGGATTCTCCAGGAGTAGATGGACTTTGAAAAATGTTCAAGATACCTGTATTTTTGTGATACGGATTTAAAGCAAATGAACATCCGTGATATATTATTGGCTGGGGCCAATATTCAGATAATAGAAAAAGAAAGTACAAACGGGGCTGTGGCTCAATGGATCGAGTGCCGGCCTGCAAACCAAAGGGTCGCTGGTTCGATTCCCAGTCAGGGCACATGCCTGAGTTGTGGGCCACATCCCCAGTTGCGGGTGTGCAAAAGGCAATCACATGTTGATATTTCTTTCCTTCTCTTTCTCCTTCCCCTCCCCACTGTCTAAAAATAAATAAATAAAACCTTTTTTAAAATAAAAAATAAATACAATCTTTAAAAAGAAAAAAAAAAGAAGGTACAACTGAGGCCATGAGTTGGAACAGGTCATGAAGCCCTGGAAGAGGGGCGAAGCACACAGGCTTGGAATATGACAGTCATTCTACACAGTCAATAGATATTTGTTGAGCATGCGCTCTATGCCAGAAACTGTTCCTGACCCTGGAGAGACAGCGATAAGAAAAACAGATTATACCTCCCTTGGGCAACATAGTTAACTTCTCTGAATCTCAGTGTTCTCATCCTTAAAACAGGAAAAACATCCTTTATTTCTCTCTAAGATTGCTGTGAGCATTAAAAGTGAACAAAGCATACAAGGTGTGCCTTAACTGTGTGGCATTGTCTGCTGCACAGTTAAGGCACATAATAACTAAAATAGTTAGCCTGTAAGGGAGGATAAGTGGGTAACAGCTTGGCTCTGAAAATGTATAGGATTTCAATAGGCAGAGATAAAAGGAAGACGTTGAAGTACAGAGAACAGTTTTAATTAATTTAATTAGGTCGCTCATGCACAGAAACTTTTCGAGTGTCTGCGACATTGGCATTCATAGCCATATTTCAGTTACATGAATTCAGAAACACAGGCTAGGAGAGAATTGTTTGAATAGTATGGGCAAATCTTACTGCCACTACACTTAATTAATATATAACCTAGATTGAGTGTGAGATCAAGAGGCATAAATCTGCTCTTCCATCTCCTAAGGTAAACACCTCACTTTGCTGACTGTCATTCTCTTGGTTAAAGTATATTTTTCATATAGTGTGGCCAAGTACAAGGGCAAGACAAATACTTAATCTGGAGCTCAAACAAAAGGAACAACCCAGTGATCTGTATCCACGCTGGAACAAAATGCTGGCCGTGCTGGACTTTCCGGGAGAAAGATATCATTCTCCAGGGTGGCACCTCCCTAAGCCATCATCAAAGGTACTTTGACCATGTAATTTTTCATTTTACACGCCGACTTTAAGCTCTGTCCAAGAATAAGGAGTGACTTATGTGTGTCAGGTATCATGCTAGGTGCCAGCAATACTGTGGTCAAAGAGACAGACATGGCCTTTAGCAAGATGCTTATGAAAGAGAAAGGGCTACTGAGATTGAAATAGGAATGGAGCATCTGCCTGGCTTGGAGGACCTTGTTAGAGAAAAGGTCGGAGATACACCTGCAAGTGGGGGACAGTGTTAGGTAGCTGAGGATGTCAGATGTAAAGCTAAGGGGGTTTCGAGCTCTTGATGCTATTCTTTCTTCAGCTGGGTTGAGGCATGTTCAAAGCAGTGATTTAGCAACAGAAGATGAAGCTTATGACAGTTCTCAAGTCCTAAAAAAAAATTTCCTCCCAGAGACCTGGCTGTTGTAGCTCAGTGGATTGAGCGCAGGCTGTGAATCAAAGGGTTGCTGGTTCTATTCCCAGTCAGGGCACATGCCTGGGTTGCAGGTCAGGTTCCCAGTGGGGGCCATATGAGAGGCAACCACACATTGATGTTTCTCTCTCTCTTTCTCCCTCTCAATAAAAATAAATAAATAAAATCTTAAAAAAAAATTTCCTCCCAGAAAACCATTAGCAGTGGTTGATCTAATCTGAATAAATAAATTAATACTACAGCTGAAAGCCTCATACCGTATACAAAAACTAACACAAAATGGATTGAGGCCCTAAATAGAAGGGCTAAAACCAGAAAACTCTGAGGAGAAAACAAGTGATGCATCTTTAGGACTTTGGATTTGGCCATGGATTTTTACACATGACAGGAAAAGCATGAGCAACAAAAGAAAAAAAATACATAAATTGGACTTCATCAAAGTTTAAAAATTGTGTGCTTCAGAGGAACTATCAAGAAACTGAAAAGACAAATCACAGAATAGGAAATACATTTTCAAATAATATAGCAGAGAAAGATCTAGTAATCAGAATATATAAAGAATTCACACAACTCAAAAACAAAAAGACATAGGAGCTGATTTCAAAGTGGACAAAGAACTTGAGCAGACATCTCTCCAGAGAAAATACACAAATGGCCCTGGCTGGTGTAGGTCAGTGGATTGAGCACAGGCCTGCAAGCCAGAGGATCGTGGTTCGATTCCCAGTCAGGGCACGTGCCTGGGTTGCAGGCCAGTTCCCGGCAGGAGATGCATGAGAGGCAGCCATACATTGATATTTCTGTCCCTCCTTCCCTTCCCCTCTGAAGATAAATAAATAAAATCTTAAAAAAAAAAGAAAATACACAAATGGCCAATAAGCAGATGAAATGTTCAACATCAGTTGTCATTTAGCAAATACAAATCAAATCACAGTGAGATAGCACTTTATACCAGGTAGAATGCCAATAATCAAAAAGACAGAGATTAACATATGTTGGCAAGGATGTGGAGAAATCAGAACCCTCATACATTGCTGATAGGAATGCAAAAGGGTACAGCTACTGTGGAAAACAGATGAGTGGTTTCTCAAAAATGTGAACATAGAGTTACTATGGGATACCGCAATTCTACTCCTATGTACATAACAAATATAATTTAAAACAGGCATTCAAACGAAAAACTTGCACACAAATATTCACAGCAGCACTATGCATGATAGTCAAAGCTAGAAACAATCCCGACGCCCATGAACTGAGGAATGGATAAACAAAACGCTGTACATTAATATAATGGAATATTATATAGCCATAAAAGGGAAATGAAGTTCTAATATACACCTTTAACACAAACACACATTGAAAACTTCTGTTAAATGAAAGAAGCCAGACATAGAGGCCGTGTATTGTATGATCCCATTTGTATGAAATCTCTAAAGCAAGCTAATGCTTCAATGAACACAGGGGTACATATTCCTTCAAATTAGTATTTTGAGTTTCTTCTGATTTATACCCAGACATGGAACTACTTGAGTCATAAGGCAGTTCCATTTTTAATTTCTTAAGGAGTCTCCATACTGTTTTCCACAGTGGCTGCACCAGTCTGCATTCCCACCAACAGTACACAAGGGTTCCCTTTTATCCGAATCCTCACCAACAGTTGTCATTTAAAAAAAATTAATGACAGGCATTCTGACAAGTGAATTTCACTGAGGTTTTAATTTTCATTTCCTTGATGATTAGTGATGTTGAGTATCAACTCACGTCTTTTGGCTGTCTGTATGTCCTCTTTGGAAAAGTGTCCATTCAGCTGCTTTGTCCATTGTTTGTTTTTTGGCCTACATTTATGTCTATTAAAAACTGACATAAACAAGCCCTGGCTGGTGTAGTTCAGTGGATTGAGCGTGGGCTGCAAACCAAAGGGTCGCTGGTTCAATTCCCAGTCAGGGCACATGCCTTGGTTGTAGTCCAGGTCCCCAATGGGGGCCGCATGAGCATCAACCACACATTGATGTTTCTCTCCCTTTCTTTCTCCCTACTCTCCCCTCTCTCTAAAAATCAATAAATAAAATCTTTTTAAAAACTGACATAAACAAACAAAATCTTTACAAATAATATCTCACCGCACATATCACTTTGAAACAGTAGTTTTGAGACACATTATTGCCTAGGAACCCCTCTTCCTCTGCCCCAGTCTCTTCCTTCAACGGCTTCCCTTTTCTTAGATTTCACCTTCAGTACAACCTCCAGAAGTAGTGTGTACAGAGAGGTAAGCTGTGTGGCAGAATAAAACGTCGAATGTTATTCCCTCAAATACTCAGTGTCTCCAGCTGTACAGGTTCTCAGTTCTTCAGAGTCATTTTCACAGCTTTAAGATGAGTATTCATTCTGGCACCTACACCTGTGATTGTTCCCTGGACCTGCGTTCCAGTCTTTAATTCAGGGGTTACAGTTTCGTGACTTAATCTCATCAAAAATCTCGCAAGCTTCATCCTAATGGAGCCATCACGCTTTCAGTCCGCAAGGGCACAAAAAAACAACCGAGGGCCCACGGACTGGAGTATGAATGGCCGGAAACGCCTACTCCTAGGCCTCAGATGTAAAGCTGCTTTGTCCATTTTTTAATTGGATTGTTTGCTTGTTTTCTGATGTTGAGTTGTAGTTTTTAATAAATTTTTGATATTAACCCCATTATCAGATGTACCATTGGCAAATACTACTTCTCATCCAGTGGGTTGTCTTTTTATTTCGTTCATGGCTTTCTTCCTGTGCAAAACCTTTTTAGTTTGATGTAATCCCATTTGTTTTTTTGTTTGTTTTCCTTCCCTGAGGAGATATATCAGAAAAAAATATTGCTAACAGAAATATCCAAGATTTAACTGCCTGTGTTTTCTTCTAGGAGTTGGGTGGCTTTGCGTCTCGCAGTAAAATTTTTAATTGTTTCAGTTTATGCTTATATATGGTATAAGAAAGTGGTCTAGTTTCCTATTTTTCATGTATCTTTCCAATTTTTCCAACAATGTTTATGGAATAGACTGTCCATGACATGTTGTATGATTTGTCTCCTTTGTCAAATATTAATTGACCTGATAGATGTGGGTTTATTTCTGAGCTTTCTAGTTTGTTCCATTGATCTATACATCTGTTTTGATGCCAGTGCCTTGCTATTTTCTTGTGTTTTTTATTTTATTGATTTTATTGGGGTAACATTGATAAATAAAATGATATAGGTGAAGTGCTCTGAAGTTATCAATTAAATCCATCTGATCTAGAGTGTCATTTAGGGCCACCATTTTCTCGTTGATTTTTCTGCCTGGGAGAGATACCCAATGACACATCGGACTGTATTTCTGTCAATTTCTTCCTTTATGTCCATCAAGGTTTGTGTTATATATTTAGGTGCTCCTCTGTTG
>PVKM010025014.1:0-20188 GCA_004027735.1 Carollia perspicillata
TGCTGCACCACTCCTACTGCTTCCACCCGGATGTGATGAAGCTCTCCTGCACAGACACCAGGATTAATAGCGCAGTTGGGTTGACAGCCATGATCTCTACTGTTGGGCTAGACTCAATCCTCATCCTCCTCTCTTATGTTTTGATCATTAAGACTGTCCTCAGCATTGCATCCCCAGAAGAGAGGAAGAAAGCCTTCAGCACATGCCTCTCCCATATTGGGGCTGTTGCTGTTTTCTATATCCCATTGATCAGTCTGTCCTTTGTCCACAGGTTTGGAAAACGGGCCCCACCCTATGTACATACTCTGATTGCTAACACCTACCTGCTGATCCCCCCAGTGATGAACCCCATCATCTACAGTGTGAAGACCAAACAGATACGTAGAGCTATGATAAAAATTCTCCATTCCAAAGACACATAGACTCATAGAATTCTAGAGACAGCCTACATCAGGCCATGTTATTAAAAAACAGAACTAGTAATCACTAAAGCTAAGTGATGAAAAATTTAAAATTAAGATTGGGTTATATGTAGGATATCAGCTAGTTTGACTCTATTTTTAAAATGTGCAGACAGAGACATAAGAATGGAAGGGGTAAAGAGCCTAAAGGTGTTCTCCCCATCACCATTCATTCTAAACTGTTGTTAATCCTGCCAGTAGTCTTTCTCTTTGACTTTATCCACTTCACAGCAGTTAGAACAACACATTATAAAAAAAAAATCACTCTTGTATGAGAATTAGGTGGTATTTCCTAACTGTAACAATAATTTTTACTAACATTTACTATTTCCTTTGACCAGTAATTGTTCTAGGTGTTTTTTCCATCTATTAACACATCTTATACTCAAACAACATCATAAGGCAGTTACTTCTAATATCAATGAGAAAACTAAAACACAAAATGCTAAATAGCATGCTTAAACAGCTGATAAGTGACTAAGCCATATTTCACATCCATGCATACTGACTCCAGGGTCCCTCACACTCTTAACTTAATGGTATATTGCTGCCTATACTGTAAAATACATATATAATTATTATATAATTAATATACATATATAGCAATTATTAACAATTATATACATATGTAACTGTGTGTATACACATATGTGTATATACATAACAATATATGTATATAATTATACAATTCTTTCCTCTAGAAGTTTTCAACCAAATTATGGAGCTTTGAAAAGCCCAAACAAATTTTTAAATCTCACAAGTGTGTTTCTACCTGTTCTCTCCCAACTAACTATATTCTAGAATATGTCTCAAACCTCCATCAATTTTCTGCCCTTGCAGAAACTGAAAAATAACTATAGATTTCAAATGAATTATAATTTGTGTCATTTACTTAGAAATGTTTTCATCTGTGGCATGTATTTCATGTAACTGTTTAATACAGCAAGTTATTTTTCAAGTTGGATATATCCATTAAGTCTCAAATTTTTAAAGCACGTATTTCAATGACACATTGGAATCGCTCAGTGAATGTGGGCCCTATCATTGGTATTAGATCCAACAAAGAAGTAGAAGTCACATCTACAGGGAACTCATTAAGTGACTATATTACTATTTAATAATAAGGATAATGTCAAAATTCTCAGCATATTTATCAATAATATTTTAGTCTCAGTTATTATAATCATCATCTCCTTGATCTGTGCATGCTGAAAGGTCCCAGGACTTTGTTCTCAGACCTGTTGTTTTCCTATGTTGTAGTTCCATTTTGGTCACCTCATTTGGCTTTATGGCTTTAAATACCATCTATATGCTGACAAATCCCAAGTTAACATATTCCAGACTCATATCTAACTGCCTATGTATCAGTATTTCCACCTGAATGTCCAGTAATCATGTTAGACTCATTATGTCCATGTACTCACATTAAAACAAAAGCGTGATCAACCACTGTCTCTCAAAATTCAGAAAATCAGACTTCTGGCCAAGACGGAGGCACAGGCAAAATAATGACAACAAAATTTTAGGAACAAAAAACAACCAGTACTTACAGAAAATTGAACTGTGTGGAAGTCCGACAACCAAGGAGTTAAAATAGACACATTCATCCGGACTGGTAGGAGGGGTGGAGTCAGGCAGCTGGGCAGAGAGGGGTCCGGGCAAAAAAAAAGTGGTGGCTGACAACCCCAGGCATGCAAGGCAGCAGCTGATGGACCCTAGGCATACAAGACAGCAGCAGATGGACCCCAGGCACACAGGCAGCAGCTGGCAGATGCTGGGCACCAGGTGGCAGTAGGCAGACCCAGCAAGGCAGAGAATTGTGGATGGGCTCGGTGCACAAGGCAGCTGCTGGACCCAGTGGTCCCACATTTGCACGCAGATAAACCACGCAAAACTAGGGAGCAAAACAGACCGTGCAACCCAGGGCTCCAGTGCAGGAAAATAAAGCCTCAAACCACTGATAGAAAACACCTGTGGGGGTTGACGTGCCAGGAGAGACTCCTAGCCTCACAGGAGAGTTCATGGGAGAGACCCACAGGGTCCTAGAATGGGCACAAGCCCACCCACATGGAAATCAGCACCAGAAGGGCTCGATTTGCTTAAGAGAAGCAGCAGAAAGGACTGAAATTCAGCAGAGAGCAGAGCAAGCACCATTGTTCCCTCTCTGACCCCTGCCCCACATACAGCATCATAACCCAGCAAACTGGGTTGACCCACCCTGGGGAACACCTAAGGCTCCATCCTGCATAGTAACAGGTGCAACAAGAAAAAAAAATGGCCCAAATGAAAGAACAGATCAAAGCTCCAGAACAAATACAACTAAGCGACCAAGAGATAGCCAACCTATCAGATGTACAGTTGATCAGAATGCTCACAGAATTGGTTGAATTTGGTCACAAATTAGATGAACAAATGAAGGCTACACTAAGTGAAATAAAGGAAAATGTACAGGGAACCAATAGTGATGGGAAGGAAACTGGGACTCAAATCAATGACGTGGATCAGAAGGAAGAAGGAAACAACCAAACATAAAGGAATGAAGAAACAAGAATTCAAAAAAATGAGGAGCGGCTTACAGACCTCCAGGACATTTTTAAACATTCCAATATCCAAATTATAGGGGTACCAGAAGGGGAAGAGGAAAAGCAACAAGTGGAAATGTTACTTGAACAAATAATAAAGGAGAACTTCCCTATTCTGGCAAAAGAAATAGACATCCAGGAAGTCCAGGAAGCTCAGAGAGTCCTAAAGAAGTTGGATCCAAAGAGGAACACACCCAGGCACATCATAATTACATTATCCAAGGTTAAAATTAAGGAGAGAATCCTAGAAGCAGCAAGAGATAAGGAGACAGTCACCTACAAAGGAGTTCCCATCAGACTGTCAGCTGATTTCTCAAAAGAGACCTTGCAGGCAAGAAGGGGCTGGAAAGAAGTATTCCAAGTCATGAAAGGCAAGGACCTACATCCAAGATTGTTCAACCCAGCAACGCTTTCATTTAGAATGGAAAGGCAGATAAAGTGCTTCTCAGATAAGGTCAAGTTAAAGGCATTCATCATCACCAAGTTCTTATTATGTGAAATGTTAAAGGGATTTATCAAGGAAAAGAAGATAAAAAAACATGTATAGTAAAATGACAGCAAACGCACAGTTATTAACAACCACACCTAAAAGAAAAACAGAAAAAAACTAAGCAAACAACTAGAACAGGAACAGAACCACAGAAATGGAGATCACATGGAGGGTTAGCAACAGGGGAGTGGGAGGAGGAGAGAGGGGGAAAAGGTACAGAGAATGAGTAGCATATATGGTAGGTAGAAAATAGACAGGGGGAGGGTAAGAATAGTATGGGAAATGGAGAAGCTAAAGAACTTGTAAATATGACACATGGACATGAACTAAAGGGGGGCATGTCATTGGGAGAGGGTGTGTGGGGTGAAAGGGGTGAAGGGGGGAAAATGGGACAACTGTAATAGCATAATCAATAAAGTATATTTAAAACACAAAGAAGAATTACACCCCCCCCAAAAAAAAACTCAGAAAAATCTGCTTTTTAATTTGCTGATAGAGAACACTTGGAGCCATGGTGCATCTCTCTCTCATTCCACAGCCAACTTATCAGCAAATGCTGATAACTCTTTCTTCTAGGTATTTCAGATATCGATGTATGAAATACCAACTTTCTACCACCTCTACAGCTATCACCATGATCCAATCCACCACCATCTTCAAACTGAATATGATAGTCTCTCGGTGGATCCTCCTTCACCAGGAAACAACACAAACACACAAGACAAATCATGTCACTTCCTCTGTTAAACATGTTCCAGTGGCCTTCTGTTTTACCCAGGGAAAATTCACAGTCATTATATCTTATACCTGACTTCTTTCCACCAACTCAACTTCATCTCCAACTATTCTTCCCTTTATCCACTCTCCTACAACTACCCACACTAACCGCCAAATATTTCCTTACACTCACCAAGGATGCTTCGACATCAGATTTCACATTTGCTATTCTCTCTACCTGAAATGTTTCCCCCCAGGTACCCACATGATTTACTGTCTCACTTTATGAAGGATTCTGCTTAAGTGTCATCTTATTACAGAGCCCTTGACATTATAAAAAATAGCAACATCACTCCCCCTCAATTCCTATCTGCAATCACTCTTTTCCCTACCCACATTGTTTTCAGTTTCTATCATTTTTATCCCCCAGCATATTACATGTCTGTTTATTTCTTTTCTTGTTTCTCATTACAAGATAAAATCATTGAGTATAAGTCCTTGGTTTTATTTATTCTGTCTTCTAGATATCGAAACAAGGCTTACGCATAGTAAAAAGAATAAAATCTCTGATGATCCGGCTCTGTTTCCCTCTCAAGCCTTATTACTTCCCCTCTGTGTGCTCTGTGCTCCCCCTTTGTGCTCCAGGCACAAAAGACAACTAGTGTCTCCTTAACCCTGATCATTGTATCTCACTTTCAAGCCTTTGATAAGCTGTTACTTCCACTTGTAGTACCCTCACTCCCTCCCTTCTCCTGACTTAGAGTTTGAATTTTCTTCAGAGACTTTTTTTCTGACTTCTCAAGTGCATGTGGGGTCTCTGCCCTTGCCCCCCTCCCCCCGGTCCACCACAGATAAAGATAACGCTACCAAGACATGATCTGCTTGGGGAGGAAAGTTGGCTAATCTCTCAAGGGAGAAAGGCCCCAAGTCCTTACCTCAAATGGTATTTATTAGCTTTGTAACACACAGGGATACAGGTAAAGCTCATCAATCAATGTCAGGTGGCAAGGATCAAACAACAGATTACATATCAAAGAAATCTGAGGGCTTAATCTGAGTCAGTGTCTGTCAGGTAAGGGGGTTGCAATTAGGAGACATACTCATTTCCTGCCCGGACCCTTATCATATGGATGATAGCACTCTTAGCAAAGCAGGCTTCACAGGATTTTAAGAATTCTTTCTTATGCGAATTCTTTCTTATGCCTGATTACCCAGGAAACCGCTGTAGCTGGGCTGCACCCCCTCCCCATCAAGATTCAGGCTTAACTGGATTAGAGCCAGGAAGTACTTCTCCCAGAGCTTCTCTCCCAGATGGAAAGGGGACTTGGGCTATGTCAAAATCACCGGGGTGGGGGGTGAGGGTACTTCGCCCTCGCTTTGCTGCAGCCCCTGAGTCCTTTCTTGATAGCCTCCCACATGATCGTGTCTGCTTGGGTTGCCTCTCCTCTGAGGGATCGTACCCATCATTGACTACCGACCAAGGGTTGGGGGCTAGAGATGGCAGAAGCAGCACTCTTGCCAGGGAGATAAGCTTTGTTTCCTCAGTGGCTCACAGTCTGGAGGTCGCTCACTCAGGCTTAGCCATGGGGGGCAGTTACAACTCCTGAAACCAGGCAGAGCAGTTCCCAACACTCAAGTCTGTCTGTTGTCCTTCCCAGGTGCTACTGCAGCACCTGTGTTTTTTTCTTGTGCATGACATCCCTCTTCAGAACCTATTGTAACCATCCCCCCCCCACAGACTCTGTGCCCACTTCTTAGGACCAGGCATATATTTTATTCACTGTTAGATATAAGTGAAAAAGCTCAGATGATGTGGAATTGCATGCCGGGAGTCTGTTTCAACACACAACATATGATGCAGCATGAAGAGAGGGAAGAGAGAAAAAGAAAGAGAGAAGGAAAGAGAAAGAATGATGTGGGCTGGAGAAAAAAGGGGGGGGGTACTCAGAATCCTAACAATAGAAAGGAGAAGAAGTAACTTCAGACTCAAGACCCAGACAGCCAAGATGTTCACACTACCTCTACAGATGTTTCTCTCCCACCTCACCACCACCCCCACCCACACACACTAACGTGTGAACAGCTCCAGAGCCTAACAATCTTTGAAACTTATAAACTTACATCCCTAAGGAATGGTTAATTTGGACATTTCAGAAATGGGTGATTTGCAGAGCAAATTATCATGTTCCAACTAAGGTGGGCAAGCTCACAATGAATTGAAGACTTTCCTGAAAGCCAGAGCAATAGTAGACACATGACCACTATTGTAGCTACTCAAACCCAGAGTCTAAGTAAAACCCCTAATGTCCTGTAAGTCCTATAAGGGCTTGTATGATTAAACTCCCCATCACCTCTATAATTTCATCTCCCTGCTATTATCCCCCTTGTCTGTCTGCTCAGGCACACTGGTCTCCTTGTTGCTCTAAACTACCAGATATACTCCCTTCTCAGAACTTTAGTTTTAATTTCTGTATCTTCTTCCTGAAATGGCCTTTCTCAAATATCTGCATAAATATATTTCTCCCTCCCTTCAGTCTTCTCCTCAAACGTTTCCCTTTTGTAAGGCCTTCCCTGGCAACTTCATTTAAAATTTCAATTACCCCTTGATAAGTATTGGTTCCCATCTTCCTTTTATTTTTTATCCTTAAGACTACTTAACATCCTATTTGGGTTTTCATATTAACTCCATCTATTGTCTGTCCCTTCGCTAGGATATATACTCCATGAAGATGAGAGGTTTTTATTTTGGGGGGGGGGGCTGTCTATTTTTCTTTTTACACTATGAGCCCTTGATAAGTAAATGTTGGATGTGAATGAATAAACAGTCAGAAAAACTGATTCTCCAACTGATATTATCACTAATTAACCATGTGACCTAACACGATGAACTTTTATCTCATCTGACCTTTCTCTATAACACAGGTACAATAAAGAGTGACTTCCATACATCGAGGTCTCTTTCATCAACCAAAAGGGAACATGGAAAAAGAAAAGCTGAAGAAGTGCATGCCCGCCCTTTGAACGACGAGACTATATTTTTTGTGCACGTCTTGGTTTTTAAAGAGGATTTGAACTCCTAAGGTCCAAGGACAAAACTAATAAATGCACCTTGGCAATAAATGTGTTTGGCCAAGTGGCTAACGAGGAAAAGCACTGACTGTGGCTGACTGTGGGAGTTTGAGTCACCTGCAACAGGGAGACAGATTGTCAAGAGCCGCATATCTGTAAGTGTGGGAGTGATGGCACAAGCAGTGGGCCCTTGGTGATTTCCCCTTCCCCCCAGAGACAGAAACAGTGTGCACCTTGTGGGAATGACACATAAAAAAAACATAGAGGTATAGTACCGTCCACCACACCCCTGGAGCCTCTTTTCATGCTCCCAGCCTGTTCCCATGGGCCTCCTGGGCAGCATTATGAATAAGCCTGTGCCAGAAGGGGCGAGCCAGCTCCAGCTGTTCCCTCTCAGCAAGACTGCACCATTTTTCAAGGGACTGCATCCTCTCCTGGTTTTAGAAAGCCCAAATCCTGCTATCCTAAGGGAACTTGAAGACCCCACAAACTGCCTCATGGCAGGGTAGGGGAAGTCCTTGTGTGCCACTTATACCTTCATAAGACAAGAAAGAATGTCCCAGAGCATTAGCTGACTATCCAGTAAGGCAAGTAAGTATGAATACAACAGCCACATTTGGACACAGAGAGAAGTGGAAATTGAGCCTAGTCAGGGGTCACGTTAGGCAGAAGGCCAGGCAACACGGGAGGGAGACATGAGGTCTTCTGGAATAGGTAACTGGGAAAACAAGATGATGGCCCCAATCTTAGACTGCTACCAGCAAGGCAGAAAAGATGCCCTGTGGAGAGAGGGGTCAGGACAGTACCTGACTCTGTGGCCAACAGAGATCCTTATATCTGTGAGTGCTGCATGCAGTACCATGGGCAGGAGGCCTCTGGGAAGGGAGAATATGTTACTGTGCTCCCCTTGCTACCTTCCATGCCTACCCTTTTCTTCACCCGGGTCCCATTTCTCTTGCACACAGAGGTCCAGTGATCTGGCCTCCCTCCAGGGAAGCTACCTTACTTACCATTACCACATACTTTTCAGCCTGATTTGTTTGGATTTCTGAATCTCTTTCCCCAAGCTACCTATGATAAATACATAGATGGTAAGGTGGATACAATATACAAGCTACATTTTATCTCACTGAAGGCTGCAATTATCTGCTTCTGAAAAGGCTTTTTATTCTCTGACAGTAGCTAGGGTCCAAAGTTGGGATCTATACTTGTCAAATAGTGTAGTTATTATGTCTTTGTACAAGATCTGAGGATGGAGATGAGCAAATAGTGGTCAGAAGTACAAATTTTATAACCCTTAAGCCCTGGATCTTTTCTTCCTGGCTTATCCATGATGAAGTCAGATCTTTTAATTCCCATATTATCATATTTATTTTAAGACCACTGGCTTCCAAACTCTCCACTAAGGCCAAATGGGAGAGCATCTCCCAGTTGCAGTGAGGACCCAGGTTAGGAGCGAAGAAGAATCCTAGGGAGATGAACAGGTTAACCTGAACACCACTGATAAACACTCCTGCAGACTTCAGCCCCAAGATTCAGAGGCTGTTCTTGAAAACAAGGGCTTGGCTCTTTAGAGAAAATTAGCTGCAAAAACCAGGGCACTAGGGAGCCTAGCAGGGAAAACATTTAATGAAGTCAGAGCACATGTGTTTAGGCTTGGGGAGGTGGTAGGGCAGAACAACAGTGGGTTTCCAAACAGCAAATGTCTGCCCTAGTGTGAATGACTTATTGACTCATCAACCCCAGTTCTCTTTGAGGCAATGAGAGTGGCCTTGGAGGCAGCTCTCAGGTGTGTAGGAATCCATCAGCCAGGGGCAGAGAGAAGAGACTTCACAGTCACAGGGACCGTGCCAGACAGCTAGGATCTGCTGGAGGCCACACAACCTGCCAGCACCTTTCTCTTCAGGGAAGTCATAGGACAGAGCTACTGCCTTTCAATTCAATGACCCCAGATGTTTCCTTTTTTTCTTAGTAGATTTATTTTTGGTCTTTTTGGCTTTCTATTTTTCCTTTTAATTCAAATAATACTGTTGTGTTTCTTCCCCCACACACCACCACTGACCTTAGATCTGGGGACCTGGAATCTTAAAAATTTGAAGAAAAAAAACACTCCTTATTCTCAATGGCTTAATATGCCCTTTATCCCCTTCTCTGTCTGTTTGAGTTCTGTTCATGTTTCAACACTGAATAGAAAAATTATCTTATTCAGGAAGGTTTCTCTGATCATGCCTCTCCCCTGCCCATGCATTAAATGCACACCTTATGCTAACACTTATCCCAAAGCTCTAATAGTTTTGTTACTTATCTGTCTTCCAACCTAGGCAGGGCATCTGAGGGGTAAAGGTGTCTTTCACCTCTGTATCAATAGCATCCAGCAAGTAACTTTGTACATAGTAAGTCATATAAGTCAATGCTTATGGGAAGAATGAATAATTGAAGGAAAGGAAAAGAAAAGATGGAGGTGGAGAAGAGGAGAGGAGAAGAGAGGATGCAGCCCTATCTTGAAACAGTTCCTAATAGGGCATCTCTCACTACCAATCTGAGTAAAGGACCGCCCAGTATCCAGGCAATGAAGGTATGGGCCAGAAGGAGTCCGAGGGAACTTGAGAAGGATACATGTTTGGATAGGCATTGTTCTTCCCAGGTTCCCTTTTAAATATGTAATGGACCTTGAGAATAGTGATCAGTAAATGAGTGCGAGCTGTCACTTTTCCCTTTGGAAGATGGTTTCATAGCTTCCGAGAGCCTAAATGGCTTAGAAGGAGGAGGAGAGAATAAGGGAAGGAGAGCTAAAGTGCATTCAGTCCCCAGGTTTCCAGGTCTGGCTTCTCTGATTGTGCTCCATGTCCCACCAGGCTGCCAGTGTGACCTGACCTTCTCCAGTGCCCTCTTCTCCGTGCCAACTATGAGCTCCTGCAACTTCACACATGCCACCTTTGTGCTTATTGGTATCCCAGGACTAGAAGAAGCCCATTTCTGGATGGGCTTCCCCCTGCTTTCAATGTATATCATGGCAGTATTTGGAAACTGCATCGTGGTCTTTATCATAAGGATGGAGCGCAGCCTGCACGCTCCCATGTACCTCTTTCTCTGCATGCTGGCAGCCATTGACCTGGCCTTGTCCACATCCACCATGCCCAAGATCCTCGCCCTCTTCTGGTTTGATTCCCGGGAGATTACCTTTGATGCCTGCATTGCCCAGATGTTCTTTATTCATGCTCTCTCAGCCATAGAGTCCACCATCCTGCTGGCCATGGCCTTTGACCGTTATATAGCCATCTGCCACCCATTACGCCATGCTGCAGTGCTCAACAATACTGTAACAGCCCAGATTGGCATAGTGGCTGTGGTCCGTGGATCTCTCTTTTTTATCCCACTGCCTCTGCTCATCAAGCGGCTGGCCTTCTGCCACTCCAATGTGCTCTCACATTCCTATTGTGTACACCAAGATGTGATGAAGTTGGCCTCCACAGACACATTGCCCAATGTGGTCTATGGTCTTACTGCCATTCTGCTGGTTATGGGCATGGATGTCCTGTTCATCACCTTGTCCTATTTTCTGATTATACGAACAGTTCTACAACTGCCCTCCAAGTCAGAGCGGGCCAAGGCCTTTGGAAACTGTGTGTCACACATCAGTGTGGTATTGGCCTTCTATGTGCCTCTCATTGGCCTCTCAGTGGTGCACCGTTTTGGAAACAGCCTTCCTCCCATTGTGCATGTTCTTATGGGTGATGTCTACCTACTTCTACCTCCTGTGATAAATCCCATCATCTATGGTGCCAAAACCAAACAGATCAGAATTCGAGTTCTGGCTATGTTCAAGATCAGCTGTGACAAGGATCTTCAGACTGTGTGATGCAGGTGACCCTTACCACTACATTTCCCCTTATCCTTAATGGCTTGATATAGTGACTTACTAATGCTCACTTAATTTCTGTTTCTTATAAGCGTCTCAGTGCTTTTCTCTGGTAAGATCTCTAAATTCTGCCTCAGCTCAGAGTGATATTTAAAGAAATATCATGATTTCCTCCCATAGATCAAAACATTACTGATATCCTTATTATATAAAAAAATTAATTAGAAAATCTACTGATGCTCCAAAAAGTATTTTTTAAAAAAATAGAGTAACAAAAAATGCAATTGGCTTTAAAATAGGGGTGTCCAACCTGCAGTCCATAGGCTGTATGGAGCCCAGGATGGCTGTGAATACAGCCCAACACAAAATCATAAATTTACCTAAAACATTATGAGATTGGTTTTATGATTACATGTCACAAAGTATTTAATATGTGGTCCAGAATAACCCTTCTTCTGTCAGTGTGGCACAGAGATGCCAAAAGGTTGGACCCTCCTGCTTTAAAAATTAGCCCTGGCTGGTGTGGCTCAGTGGATTTGACTGCCAGCCTGAAAACCAAAGAATCACTGGTTTGATTCCCAGTCAGGGCACATGCCTGGGTTGTGGGCCAGGTCCATAGTATGAGGCATGAAAGAGGAAACCACACACTGATGTTTCCCTCTTGTTCTCCCTCCCTTTCTTTCTCTCTAAAAATAAATTTAAAAATTTATTTAAAAAAAGGAAAAATTACTATATATGACTAGTAATCCGAGGCCTCATTTTTGTCTTTCACATTAGGAGTTTTATTAATGAAAATTCACAGTGAAAAAGGAGACTGTATTAAAGTGTATATCCTTGAATATCACAGCTGATGGTAGGTATAATTGGCAGGATGCAGCAAGAACTTTTTTAAAGCTATAGGCTTTGATGCTGAAATCTCACTTTTGAAAATGTGTCCTAACAAAATATTTCTAAGTGTGGGAAACAAGTTTTTCAAAAAATATATTAGTTATGTGCCAAGATTGGAAATTGCATTTGCTGATCAAATACAGTTACTTAACTTCCATGTTATATTGCTTCCTGTTTAACATCTGCCATTTATTTCCTCCGCTTGTGCAATCCTGTTTTCTCTCTGCTGTGTGCTTTATGAGATGAATGACTATGTTTTGAGAGGTAACCCTGCCCTCGTCGTGGGCTGTATATCCAGATTACTCTTCATGTTTTACAACCACCTTTCCTATTCTACATTTGGCTTCTTTCCAGATTAAGGGAGAATAATATTTTTGTCTATTTATCTCTTATACCTTCTCAATTGTGTCTCCCATTTTTGGTGTGTTTTGTATCTGTCAAACATTTAAAATGTCTGGATTTTAACTTAATTATAAGATACAATAAATGTATATTTTAAATTTTGCTAAGTGTTATACCTATTGCTTTTGTATTTATAGAATCCTCTAAACTCAGATTCGAAGATATGAAAGGTTTCCTAGTCTTCTTTCCCACCAGTGCAGGAATCCAGACAGGTATTATTGGTACAACTGTAAGATGCTAATGCATCTTTTCTCAGGATATGATGAAAACCTGAAATCTGACTATAATCATTGGGCTTGTTTCCCCTCAGTAGTTTCACTGAACAAATCTTGGGTGGAGGATGGGCGGATAAACCTTGGGGGAGACATCAACCTGTGGGCTCTCACTTAAGAGAAGGGAACCTCAGAGCATTCAATCGTGATTACCTGCTCAGAGCAGCTAATGAATACATATGGAACAGGACTGAGGGAAAGAGAGAGAATGAAACACAGAGGAGACTTCCCTATAGAAACAAAGGCATACCTGTGCTTTGTAAAAGTGGAGATTCAGGTATTAGGACTCACTCCAAATAATGAGGTGAGGGGCCTCATTTCATGAGGTTGAACCATCTGTGTCTCTCCCCACAACCCACATCTGCTTGTCTCCTCCTGTGCATTACTGTATCTGAATGATACCCCCCTGCCTACTTCCAGGTACCTAAGAGCATGGCCAGACTAACAATTTAATAAAGTGTGTGTCTCTTGCTCCCAAATTCCCCACTGTATACCACCACAGTTCAATTTACTAATATTCTTCATGTCTTCCTTATCCTTCCCTTTGCCCTAAGATTTTTATTTTTAAAAGTCATCTAAAGACTTATATGCCAATATTCATAGAAGCTTAATTCACAATAGTCGAAAAGGTGGAAATAACCCACCTGTTCATCAACAGATGAATGAATGAATAGAATGTGGGGTATACATACAATGGAATATTGTTCACCCATAAAAAGAAACAAAATTCTGATACATTCTACAATATAGGTGAGTCCTGAGAATATTATGCTAAGTGGTACAAGCTAAGTGACATAATTAGACACAAAAGGACAAATATTGCATGACTCCACTTATGCAAAGTACCTAAAACTGGCAAATTCGTAGGGACAAAAAGTAGAATAAAGTTACTGGGGGCTGTGGGGAGGAGAGGAAGTGGAGTTATTGTTTAATGGGTACAGAATTTCAGTTTGGAATGATGAAATTTCTAGAAATGGACAATGGTGATGGTTCACAACAGTGTGAATATACTTAATCCCACTTAATTATACACTAAAAGAAATCTCAAATGGTAAATTTTTGTTATATATGTTTTACTGCAATAATTAGCAAAGAATGAATGTATGCTATTTCTCTATCAATTTTATATCAAGAACATGTTGAAATGATTGTATTTTGGATATATTAGATTAAAGAAAATATATTCCTATGTGTTTTTAAAAAGTAGCCTAAAGAGGATGATGTTTAATTCCCTGCATTCAGAGGGGACAAAACCCTAGGATAGGATTTGGGATAGAATGTTGGTTGAGCTATTGTTTCTGTTCTGCCACTAGGTGGGTAACATTGTCTACTTCATACGATCTTTTTGAACTCTACTAAAAAATGGTTATTAAATCAGATGACCTCTAAATCCCATCCCTATTCTAAATATCATATGCTCTGAGCATTAGGAAACCACGAACAACCAATTCCAAAGAGCCTGCAAGGCTGAAACCTTCCACAGACCCCTTTCCTGAGGTCACACCTGCTATTTGCCCAAACATAGCACCAACATGATTTCCTGCCCTCTGAATCTTCTTCCATTTAGGGCTCTTTCCAAAAATCAAAACTGTTATCAAAGATTAGAGATTGTCCACCCCAGGGGATATTCATGGCTCTCTAAAAGGAAGCCCAGTCAAACAGAAAGATCAAACAGAAAGATCAAACAGTTGAGTGACTTGTGAAGTCAATATACTCTCTGTGAGGCTTGTTATCCTCATCTGTTTATTAGGATTGATAACAGTATCTACCACTCAGTGTTTTAGTGAGAACTGTATGCAATCATTAATGTATGACACTCAGAACAGTATTTAGTACATAGTATGAAGTCACTAAGTATTCATTATTATTACTTCCATGGAGGAGGCAGATAATAATCCTTGCCTGAGAAGGATATTGAAGGGATAGAAATGTGTGTTTCTGCCTGTGACGAGCAAGCCACACAGATTTTTTTTAAAAGTACTCAATGAGTCACATTAGCCTGACTGCTTAGAGTTTAGGAAAGGGACTTCCCCAACCTGCCTCTTACACCAGTACCAAGACTAAGGTTGGGGGATGCGAAAAAAGGGATGGAGTGTGGGGGGTGGGGGAGGTGGGATTCAAACGGTATTCAAATGGGATTGAAATGACTGAGGTTATGCACTAAAGGAGGAAGATCAACAAAAAGGTCATCATTTTCAAAGCATTTCCAGGAAAATGTGGTTGCATTCTAGAGGTGAAAAACTAAAGGGCAATATGGCCATTGCATAGTCCTTATTTGGTCCTGGGAGAGTGTTTGCATTCTGGTTCCCATTGATAGGGAAGACCTTCAGGGAAGATGCCCTCTGGGTACATGGGGAGCTGAGTTAACTTTCAGAGGTGCTCCCAGGCAGCTGCTGCTGTGAGAACTCTGGGTCTCAGGCAATTGCTCGATGCAGTAAGCATATCTTTCCCAGTGAAAAAGTATCTCCAGGGACCAAAAACTGTAAAAACACTATTCTGTTCCCAGCCATATTTATGTTGGCCAAAGAGTGAAAGGCACCAGTTTAGGTATCCAATTCCCCTTGAGAGACAGAGTCTGAGGTTTCCCCGTAAGTAGAACAGTCCATCCGTCATTAATTTCAGTTAGACCTCATCTCTGAGCAGCATGTTATCTACACCAAACTGGATCGACAAAAAAAATAAGAACAGAACACAAATGTGTTTGTTTCTGGTAACAAACCTTTTTTTATAATCACAAGGCAAGATTTATTCTGCAGCCTTCTCTATAATATGAAGGCAAGATTTATTATCCATTCATGTTTATGAGCAGAGATTACCAGCATCATACATTTGAGATTCTTTCTGACAATGATCACCATCAATTCTCCAGCTGGGGTCAAAAGTCATGCCCAATGGTCATTTCTTTGACATCATCCAATGTTGAACATTCAACAAAAGCATTTTAATGTCCCAGACCCTGTAAAAGGTGAAGAAAATACAAAAATAAACAATAGTGGATATTATAATGGGTGTCAGATACCATCCAAAAGATAACAGACAACAAGGGCTGGTGAAGATGTGGAGAAAAGTGAAATTTGTGCGCCGTTGGTGAGAATGAAATTGGAGCAGCCACTGTGGAAAACAGTGTGGGGGATCCTCGAAAAGTAAAATACCTTATGATCCAGCAATCTCAGTTTTGACTGGGTGTATGTCTGAAGAAAACAAAATCACCATCTCAAAGAGATATTTGTACTCCCACATTCAGTGCAGCATTATTGACAATAGCCAAGATATGAGAACAACTTAAGGGTCTGGCGAATGAATGGATAAAGAAAACATGACATATGTGTTATATATGTGTGTATACTCAGCCTTAAAAAAGAAGGAAACCCTGCCATTTGCAACAAAATGGATGAAACAGAAGGCATTGTGCTAAGTGAAATATACTAGACAGAGAAAGACAACTACTGCATGATATCACTTACATGTGGAATCAAGAAGAAAAAAGTCAAACTCACAGAAACAGAGATTTGAATGTTGGTTGACAGAGGCCAGGAAGGTAGGGAAATAGAGAAATGTTGAAAAAAGATACGAACTTTGGGTTACAAGATAAATAAGTGCTGAATATCCAATGCATAATGTGATGACAATAGTTAATAAGACAATATTGTATAATTGAAATTTGCCGAGAGTAGAACTTAAGTGTTCTCAGAAAAAAATATGTGAGGTGATGGATGCATTATTAACTCAATGGTGGGAATCCTTTCTCAACGTACACATATATCAAATCACCACATTGTACACTTCCTATGCACTACAACTTTATTTGTTAATTATACCTCAATGCATTCAAAAATTAATTAAAAATTGATAACTGATCTAGGGCAAAGGTTGCTTAGGCTTGACACCAAAGGTATAATTTATTCAAGAAAAATTCATAAATCGGGCTTCATTAAGATTAAAAACATTTGTTGTATCAAAGATTCAATGAAAATGATGAAAAGACAACTACACAGTGGGAGAATATACATGAACATTAATATCCAATGAAGGTCTAGTATCTAGAATGTATAAAGAATTCTGAAAATTCAACTAGAAAAATAACAATCTGATGATAAATAGATAAAAACTGTGAAGAGACATTTCATTTAAAAAGATAGTCATACAGCAATTAAATACATGAAAGGATCATCAAAATTATTAGCTAGTAGGAAATAAAAATTAAAACCACAATGGTCTATCACTATAAATCTATCAGAATGGCTAAACATTTTTTTTTTAAGTAAAAACATCAAATGCTGGCAAGGATGTGGAGAAATCGGCTGACACATACCTTGCTGGTTGAAATGTAAAGTGGTACAGCCAGCCACTCTGGAAAACATATTTGCCATTTCTAGAAATACCAAACATCAACTAACATGTGATTGAGCCTTGACACTCCTGGGTATTTATCCCAGAGAAATGAAGAGTTATGTTCACCAAAAACTTACACATACAGTATAGGTTTATATCAGCCTTACTCATAATAGCCAAAAACTGGTAATAACACAGATGTTCTCCCATAAGCAAATGGTCAAATGGTTAAACAAACTGTTGTATAGCCATGCCCTGAAATATTACACAGAATTGTAAAGGAATGAACTATTATTACATGAAATAACCTTAATAAATCTCCAGAGATATATGCTGAGTTAAAAACAATCTCAAAATATTACATACTATATGATTTCATCTATATAACATTCTTGAATTGACAAAATTAGATAGCCATATGGAACACATTAGTGATTGCCAGAGATTGTAAAGGAAATGTGGAGGGAGGAACTGGGGGCCAGCTATAATAGGACACTATGAGGGATCCTAGTGGTGATGGACATATTCTGACCCTGACTATAACAATGTCAGTATTTTTATTTTGATCTTGTATATTCTTTGCAAGTTGTGACCATTGGGAGAATTGGGTAACAGGTACATAGAATCAAAATTAAAAGCTTTTTATAATATACAAACAAAATCTTAAATCATCTTAGATTCCATGCTATAGCATTTAGATTTTTTTTCCTGTAAGTGATAAGCAGCCAACAAAGAAGTGGTTAAAAGGATGGAGAGGGATTGACACGAGGCTCCAAGTGCCATAGAGTGGTCTCTCTTATAGGGTGTGGGAGTGGAAGTGATTAAGACAGCAGATGGGTTGGGCACACTTGATGGCTTCCACTTCCTGCATGAAGTTAAGAGCAATATCAAGTTACCCACTGAGAGTAGAGATGAAAGGTTGGGTAGAGAGCCTGAGAAGAATGGTGACAATTTAAGAACTGAAAGGAAAGAATTGTGAAGTGATGCTAACATCTCAGCTCAGGTTAATCACCATGAATTCATTTTGATACAGGATTTCAAAGTTGTGTGATTATTCCCTAAGTTTACTTATTACCTCTGGGGGAAAAGGCAGACAGGCTAACCCCAGTTCAGCTGGGAGAATGCAACCAACATCAAACAGAAAAAAAAATAAATAGGTCCATAGAAAGCAGCTCCAGTTCAATGACCTTAGTCCAAATTGACATATGAAACATCTGAGGCCAAAGCTATTTGGCAGGGAGCTCTCCGCAGAAAGTGGAAAAGAACAGAGACAGACCTTGTATGTGGTGAGAAACAGAGCAAGAATTAGAACCCATGTCTGATGGGCTCTATAATGCTCTCCTCACTGTCCAACTCCCTCTCCCTTTGCATCTGTTTGGCATACTCTTTGCCAGCCCCAGTCTGAAGCTACGAGACCAGAGTCCTGATGTCTGTCCTAGAATGAGAACTGAATCTTTAGAACAGGGTCTGTGGGCCTTTCAGAAGTCTGCTCCTTCTCTACCTTTTCTAGGAAGCTTTCCCTGACTCCCTTAGCTGGGTTAGGCCAATAATGTAGGTTCTCAATATATCACTCTATATCCTTGCCCTCTGCAAAGACTAGGAAGTCCTGTAGGACTCATCTTGGAACCTCACTAGGAATGTTCTCCTGGAGGGATTGCAAATGCAGGTGGGCCCTGGAAGCTGATAATCTCTGAATAGAACAATTTAAATTGGGGGGATATTGTAAAGTCTATGACTCTGTCTCTCTTTCCCCCTTAGTGTTTAGTTCTCTAAACACTTCCCCTGATTCCAAAAGGAGCCCCAACGTTTTTATTCCACAGGGATGTAAGTGGAGTGATTCCCCTGCGACCCAAACCTGTCTTTCCCTGGAGATGGGCACTGCCTCTAAGGCATCTCTGTGCAATAGGATAAAACTCAGTTCTTCTGCCACAAAGACATCCTGGGATGACATCTCCTGCATCATGTGGAGAGGCAGAGCAGCCTGAGACAACGGCCAGGGTGAGTAACCTGGGGTCCAACACACCCACTTCTCCACTTCCCAGATGGGCGAATGCCGGCATCTCAGCGGCTGAGGGAGATGTTAATGGGAAGGGTCTGGAAATAAAGCAAAGAAGGAGAAATAATCAGTCTTGGACGATGAAAGAGACAGTAGTCTCATCCTCTGCTTGAAAAAGAGAGCCTGAGGAGTCTGTGTTCCTAAAGTTCAGGGGGCTACAGCTCAGAGATGAGGTGGAATCTCAGACCATATTTCCAGGGAGAGATGTCCCCCACGGTCTCTCACAACAAGGAGTGCCTGAGAGGACGTGTCAAGTCATCTTCCCATCTGGCATTCTCAAGAGTCTCTTCTTTTTATTAGCAACTCATTTTTATACTTTAACATCAAATTGTTTTTAATTTGGTTCATGATTTCTTTAATTTCTTTATTTAGGAAAGTTTTGTACAGAATTTTTTCTCTTTCCTGAATAATTCCTAATCTCCAAGAGTATTTTTACATACCTGTAACTTGTTTTGTCCCTTTGACTTTTTACAAAATATATCTGCTCAAATTCTATGTTGGACTTTCTCTGCTTTCCACTAATCTTTGAATGGGGCGAGTTACAACTTTGCTTTGTATTTGCCGAAAAAAGTATCTGAGCGAGGAAAAAAAAGAGGCTGACAGAACTGACACTATACGCAATATTATTTCTTTTGAAAATATTCTACAATAATATGCACAATCCTCTGCTCTAGAGACACTCCCCCACCACCTAAAGGAAAATAAAAAAAAGAAGGTCATTCTTACCTCCAGAGCAAGCCCATTACATTGGCTAAATATAGCATAACTCTACAGCCCACCATTCAGACTAAAACCTCTCTGAGCTCACAGACTTATTTGTGATGGTTTTTAAAATTTCTGCTCAAAGATATTTGGGTAGCTGTTTCTCTTATATTATTACCTTAACCTACCTTTAGAGTGTTTTTGTTTGTTTATTTATTTCTTTGTTTGTATTGGGATATAAAGCAACTCAGAAAACCGAAGATAACAAACCCATACTGTCAACCCTTCAGGCTTCTACAATATGTTAATGACTGTTTTCCAGGAGGTCACTCTTGGTTGTTTAAAATAGGGAGGTTTT
>PVKM010025015.1:0-20178 GCA_004027735.1 Carollia perspicillata
AGTGTGGTAAAGGTTTTAATAAGCTTACTTATTTCTGTAAAAATGAGCATGATTATTTAACCTCAGATGTCTTAAATATTCAATCGAGTGTTTTGCCCCTAGCTACAGTTTCATTTGTGGCCAAATATGATAATAGTGACATTGTATACACTTTATTTCTGTTTAATTTTGCCAGTTGACATTTGGTCGGTGGGATGCATAATGGCCGAGCTGTTGACTGGAAGAACGTTGTTTCCTGGTACAGACCGTATCCTTTAAAAGTTTTGGATTCTTATTTTTTTAACTGTGTTTCCGTGTCTGTGGGAATATACTACTTTTGCCTGTCTCTCAGGAAGGTTCTCAGTTACCTGCCTTCAGGGTCCATATACATATGAGACCTGCCCTCTTGCTGAGTAGTATCTTGCCTTGACAAGAAGGAGGCTTCGTTTTACTTCTGTGAGTTAGAAAAATCCCTCATAAGCTGGGAAACCCTTTTTTTGCAGTGCGTTTCTTACTCACATTCTGCAACCTGAACGTGTTCACGAGGAGCTCTGGGTTCAATGACTGGTTGAACCTGCTTGTGCAAACACTTAATGAGCACAAATGCCCGATTTATAAGTCAGGAGTGTCTTTTTTTATGTTTGGTTTACATATTAAAAGCCGTGTTTGGTCTCTGTGATGATACACCTGCTGACCCTCATTACGTCCGTTTAAGCCAGAAGGGACGAGGCCGCCCTATTGTGCTCCTTTTTTCCTTTTTTTCAAGCCCAACTTAGTTTTTACCCCAGATTGTAGCCAAACCTTAGTTTTTTTCCAGATTTGTTGTCTAGTTCATCGTGTATCTTGGCCTCTTTGATTGACACTTGTCCTCTCTGCTGCAGGCCTATCGCACGGCTCAGTAAGAACATTGAAATAGGCTTTGTTGAAACTCCCCTCGGTTCTACTTGGTGAAGATGTTTACATAAGAAAGAATGTTGAAATAATATTTCTAGAATTAGGTTTGAGGATTTTTTGTAAAACTCATTGGACTAGCCTTCCGAGGGGTAGGCTGGGCCTTTAGCAGAGCCGCAGGCGCCAGGGTCCCCGCGCGAGGAGACCTGGAAGCAGCCTTGGCCCCCAGCAGAGCAAGCTTTGCAGGTGTGGGCCAGAATGTCCGTTTACTCGCTGCAGTCGGGGACTTGCTTCTGTGGTGACTGTGACGACCGGGGTCTCTATCCACATATTCTGACTCTCTTCTTCCAGAGGAAATGGGCTTTCCTGATCAGCTGAGGAGGCCTCTTCCCTTGGCTGAAGCTGTGTATTTTCCTCTGAAGGTGACTGGGTTGATAGAGTTCCGCCTCCTTATACTTAGCTCACCTTATTGCTCCTCATCTCCAGATTTGAAGTTGGTTTAATCGTTTGCATTCCTCCTTTGCCTTTTGCTTCATTCACCTTATATCTGTTCCTTACAACTTTGGTATAAACATCATGGTCAAAGCTAAGAGAAGTGGGGGAAATTTGTATTTCTCCTTTCCCTTGGGTGCATGTCTCAGGGTCTGTCCTCCGGAACTCACCGCTCTAATGCCGTCCTCTGTTTGCCTCTCTCCCTCCTCTTTCTGTCTGTCTGTCTCCCCATCGCCCTCCCGTTAGTCTGAGACACTCACACCCGCAGACACGGGGAGGCGGAGCACAGGCTGTGGATCAGACCCTGGGCGTAGATCACGAGCTCTTTTACACCCAGCTGTGTGGCTTCCGGCAAGTGTTCTCAGCTCTGTCTCTGGGTTTCCTGAGCTACAACATGCTGATAATAATACCTAACTCAGCAGGTGGTGTGGGAATTCAGTGAGATGACCATCTGGAGAGTGCCTAGAACAGGGCCTGCCAGGAAATGTTAGCCATCTTATTCGGGAAGCATTTTCTCCCTTCATCTTCACACCCTGTTGTCTACTTCGACTCAGTAAAGCATAACTTTCTGTTTTATTTAAATGTTGTGACAGGCAGTACAGGATGGATCTGCTAGGGAGGGCGCTGTAGCTTTCAAAGCGGTCGTGCCCGGGGTCCCCCTCAGAGACGCTGCCTGCTGCCTGGCGGCTCGGCCTTTTAGATGCTGACGTGCAGCCTGAGAGACGCCTCCCCTTCCATGCATGCTTCTTTTCCTTCTGCAGCTTCGGATGGAAACCTTTGCATTTAAAATTTTAGTAGGCGATTCTTTTTTAATACATGGGAATTCACTTCCAAGTTCTTATTTTAGTAACGTGCTATTTCCTGCTTGGCTCTTTCTGAGGCAGATATTCTCCGGGATCATAAAAATCAAATTTTCACAGGATTTATTACCAGATTTAAGGTCATGAGGATTTACTGTTTCCTTAGTAGAGTTTTACGGGTTTATCGGTTATACTTAGGTCTGATCCATTTTGAGTGAATTTTCTTTTAGAGATTGTATTTATTTATTTTTAGAGATGGGGAAGAGAGGGAGAAAGGGAGGGAGAGAAACATCAATGTGTGTGTGGTTGCCCCCCACACGTCCCTCACTGGGAACCCGGCCTGCAGCCCAGGCATGTGCCCTGACTGGGAATTGAACCAGCAACCCCCTGGTCCACAGGCTAGCACTCAGTCCACTGAGCCACATCAGCCAGGGCATCACATAATTTTTTATGTGATGTGAGGTTGGGGGTACGAGTTTATCTTTTGCACGTGGAAATTTACTTGTCCCGTTGAACAGACTTGGCCTTCCCGCCAATGGTCCGTTCCAGTCCGTGGGTCCATGTGTCTGTCCTTGTAGCAGAGCCATGCTGTTTGGATTGCTGTAGTTCTGTGGTAAGTGTTAACATCAGGAAGTGTGAGTCCTTCAGTCTTGTTCTCGTTTTCAAGATTTCTTTCTTTTTTTGTTTTTTTTTATTTTGTTTGTTCGTTTGGCTCTTTGGGTTCCCTTGTAAATTCCACATGAGTTTTCCATTTCTGCAAAGAAGCTGTTGGAATTTTGATGGAGATTGCATTGAATTTTTAGATCACTTTGGGTAATATTGACATCTTAACAATATTGAGTGTTCTTATCCAGGAACAGGAGATGTCTTACATTTATTTAGGTCTTCTTTCATTTCTTTCAGTGAGGTTTTATAACTTTCAGTGGACAAGTCTTTTACCTCCTTGTTTAAATGCATTCTTAGGTATTTTACTATCTTAGATGCCATCGCACATGGAATGTTTTCTCTGTTCACTCTGTGCTTTGTTCGCTGTTGGTGTGTAGAAACACAGCTGAGTTTTGCTTGTTGCTCTCGTGCCCTGCAGCTTTGCTCAGCTTGCCTACCGGCTCTGGTAGCTTTCCCGTGGGTGTCGACATTTCCTACATATCGGACCATGTCGTCTGTGAAGAGCGAGTTTTACTCCTCAGTTCCAGTGTGTGTGCTCCCCCCGCTCGTCTAACTGCTGTGGCTGGAGCTCCCAGATACAGTGCTGAGCTGCAGGGGCGAAAGTGCGTGTCCTCGACCCGCTCTTACCTCCGAGGGGAAACTTTTAGTCTCTCACCACTGAGTGTGGTTTTATCTGCGCATTTTTCTTAAACGCTTCTTGTGGCGTCCAGAAAGCTCCCTTCTGGTCATAGTTTTACCTATTTTTATCTGATCTGAAAATTCTTGAGTCTTTCAAGTTCTTTCGACTTGATTTAGACTCCATTTACATTTAATCACATCGATATTACTATGCAGTTTTAGAGCTCGACAGGTCTTTCTGTTTTACCTTTTCATTTTTTGGTGATCGGTTTTTTTCTTTAGAGATTCTTTTGGTACTGGTTGTTAATAATTCCTGAAGTTCCGCTAAAGATATAGGTAATACTGATTTTTGTCTGCAGGCTAATTATATATATAGGTAGGCTAGAAAGTTTTCTCGTTTGTGACTTGGCAGAACCCTTCCAATGAACTCCAGAGAGAGTCATAAGTTTGGTAGAGCGTGAAGCCCCTCCCCATAAGTCTAGCTGACTGGGCATGTCAAGTGCACACAGCGGAGAGAACTTCGGAGGAGAGTGAGGCTCCAGATCGCCTCCTCAAGTACAGTGCCGACTGACTGTAAACATTCGAATATTTCGTGAAATACTCAGGACATAAAAAAGACAGAGAATAATAAATGAACACCTGTGCTCACATGACACGGATTGTGAGATAAAACATTGTCCGTGGAGCTGAAACCGCGGTGTCGCCTCCTGTCACAGCTGCCCCTCATTTCCAGGCATCGATTTCAAATACTCGCTCTCATTTTTAAGACTTCATTTATTTTTAGAGAGGAGGAAAGACAGGGAGAAAGAGAGGGAGAGAAGCATGGATCGGTTGCCTTTTGCCCACCCACAACTGGGCTCCTGGCCCACAACCCAGGCATGTGCCACGTGCCCCGACCAAGAGTCAAGCCGGCAACCTTTCCGTTTGCGGGACAAGGCCCAGCCCACGGAGCCGCCCCAGTCAGGGCTTTGCTCTCATTTTTCAAAAGCATTTGCACTTTAGACACTAAAAGCCAAGTGTCTTTCTTAATGAATGTTGAAGAAGAAAAATACAGTGGAACCTCAGTTCTTGAGCTTGATTTGTTCTGGAAGCCTGTTGGAAAAGAGGTTTGTTCACAAAATGGATCTCTTTTGTTGCCTGAGAGATGAGACAGGCTTCAGCACAGCAGGATTGTCGGTTGAGAACCAAAGTGTTGTTCAATGACCGAGACTTTTTTTTGTGAACACCTTGGTTGAGAACCAAATTATTTAAGATGGGAGGTCTTTGAGAACCAAAGTTTGACTGTATTTTATTAGGTTGTTATTTGCCCTCCCTTCTCTAATTTAAGAATGTATTTTTCCAGAAAAAGCCAGAATTCTCAGGTTTGTTCACAAACCTAGAGGGCCTTAAGAAATTTTCTGTGCATGACAGTGAAAATGACTATTTTGATGACCAAGGAGTCAAGCAAGTAGGCTGAGTCTCATTCTGGGCCGGCCTTACTGACCCCAGGAGGACTTCCTGCCCTCGGAAGACTGGCGTTCTGGCTTTGCCCTGTATGGATTTTTTTTTTTTTTTAATTGAAAACCGCTGCCCACAAGCAATGGTAGTTGCAGGTAGGCCCTGCAACTAGTCCTTTTAGTCATCTTCAGTTTTCCAACCTGTGGAGCTTTCTAGAAGATACCTAGAACACTTCGAGATGACTGGAATATCCCTCTTACTCTCCTTCCAGTTTCCCTACTGCCCTAAGGGGTTCCCCTCACCTATTCCTTCTGGCTTCCTTTTGCTTTGGTTACATTCCGAGGACCTAATCTAAAGAGGAATAGTAGGCTGAAGTCATTGTTTTAGGAAGTGTCACCAGATTTATTATTTAAATTTTGACATTGCGATCATCGTAATTAAAGCATCTGTAACAGTAAAAATAACACCCTTTTCTAGGGGGAAAAGGGTTAAGCCTGTTACGAAGGATGGCTTGCTGTGAAAATAACTAATTGTCATATGTGGTGAATTTTGCTTTGCTTTGCTTGTATAGCTACTTGAAGCTCCTTGTGGCCTTAACCGCGTGGACACATTGTAGTGGCCTTACAGTAGCGGGCACTGTGGGAAGACTGGCCTGTATTTCAGTGGATTTGCCAGCTCTTGGAGAACCTGTGGTGGTGTCTTCTGAGGTCTGCATGCTTTCACTTCCTTCGTGCAGTGCTTCTAGCTACTGAGCCGATTTTTATTTGGCATTGTGTGTTGACTAAGCTCCTAATATTGGCTGTCACACTCCACCAACTCCCTTTGTCCACAGCCCTCACACACTGATGGCACAATATTTGCGCACTCTGCGTGGTGTGAACACTTCAGATGGAGTGCTGGAGAACTTGCAACATTAAATGGTACCATTTTTCTTGACTCCTCTTCTAAGTAGAGACTTTTCACAGAGTCTGGTTCTTCTAGATTTTGAGGGCAAGGCAGAGGGGGTGGAGCTGGGTTTGGAAAGCATGTTACAGAAAGTTTTTGCGAGTGAATCAGTGTTTACTGAGCTCCTCTGTGGAAGGCGCTGGGGATAAGGTGGTGCCTGTCCCCCGAACCAGAGTGATCATTCTCAGGGGAAGGTGAGTTGCAGGAGTTCCTTCAACAAATTTCCTCTCTGATTATAAAACAAGACAGGGTGACAAAAAATACTATAATGGAGGTTCAAGTGAGTTACTGAGAAGAAGCAGTGACTAATTCAAACTCAGGACAACCAGGAATACTTTTTGGCAGAGTTGTCATTTGAGCAGGGCTTTGAAGAGTAGATAAGAGAAAGGCCTTGCTAGGAGGGCATGATGGAGGGTATGCCTGTTTATGACTTGGATAAATAAAAAGTTGGAAGCTCAGAAGTGCCTGGAATGTTGGTTGCGAACTTAAGCCTTGTGCGCATCGAAGGGTAATAGGTTGAGGCAGAGTCAGAAGAGAAGCCTGCCGCCAAGTCCCGGAGGGCCAGGAACTGGGGGTGTGTTCTTCAGGCCCGAGACTGCCTGTCCTGGCAGAAGTGGGGGAACGACATAGGGTCCCCACCTCATTGTGGTTGTGAGCCCCTAGGACCGGTGGGAATGGCCTGCTCTTCAGGTATGTTGGGGTGAAGTGAGGACAGTTGAGAAACTCACAATCCCGTCTTCTGTCTTCATCCCGGAGCGTGAAACCTGACTCACAGTTTTAGTAGTCAGAAGTCTCTTAAACAAGACTGCCAGTCTCAACATTATTTCTAGAGATTAGTTTATGAAACTAGGTAGTCAGAGAGTTGAACTAGTCTAGGTTTTCATATGCATATTTCATACGCAGTGTAGTTTATCTTGTGGGATAGTTGCCTAGTTAAATTTATTTCTGGAGAGTGTGAGTGAACTAAATGTTTGTACACTGAGTTATTTTAAGTGAACAAACAGGATTCCATAGTAAGTTCTGTTGTAGTACAGTTAGATTGTTTTAGAGCACGGTGGCATCTGTCCCCATTAATTGTGCTTTAAAGTTTTCTTCCCATCAACACCATTAAGTAAAATAAGAAATAAATATTGAAATAGTAACCTCCAGAACATCTCGAGTTTTGCTGTTTGCAGATGACCGCATTCTCTATTCCTAATTCAGAAATAACTTGTGCGGGTGGACTCGTTCATAACTTCTCGAGCTCAGGTTGTTTTGGTCTAGGATGGGGTTCTGCAGACCTTTTCTTAAAGGGCCAGGGAGCACATGGTTTAGGCTTCGGGGACCCCGTGGTGTCCGTCGTGACCGCCCAGCTCTGCTGTGTCCGGTGAAGCAGTTGTAGATAATACGTAGACGAATGGACATGGCTGTATTCCAACAAGACATTATTTTCAAAACAGGTTGGGGTTTGCTGACTCCCGTCTAGGATTTTCTCCCACTTAAGCCAATTTCATGTCCGGGGAAGAAAAAGAAGCACAGGGCAAGGTGCCGTGACGATGCTGCAGAAGGGATTCCTATGACTCAGGCAGCCGTGACTCGCAGAGGCCGTTCTTTTTAAGTCCCACTGTGGTAACATTAGCCTCAGCATGCATAACCATGAGAGGAGATAACTTCTTCCACCTTCCTGCCCATCCTGCTCTGCCTTCTCCCCGAACATTCCGAGTGCCCACCGTGGGGCAGGTGCTGGACCGAGCGCTGGAGGTAGGCCAGTTCTCTCAGAGAGCCCCAGAGCGGTAGAGGAGGCAGGCAGTGAGCAAAAACGGAGTCATAGATCGCGACAAGCACTGTGATGTTTTCAGGCCTTGTGCTGAGGCAGGATGGCAGAAGCTGGGGCTTCGTTACACAGAGACAGTTGGGGGAAGCCCGTCTGGGGGCGGGTGGAGTTGGAGCTGAGACCGGAAGTAGAGAACCTAATCCTGCAAAAAACCGGACGGGTCAGGAGGCAGTCGTCCTCCCCTCCTTTTCCCTCCGATGTCAGTATATGTATGTGTGTAAACTATTCAGATTTTCACAGAGATTATTAAAAGCTATTTTATAAGGGTTTTCCCCTCTTTTTCCTAACTTTCTTTTTCGGCAAGCCTAAAAGCAGTAAGGACAAATGGAAGCTTTTGTCTTCTCATTAATACATGCCCATACTTTCTGGGTGTGCCTGGAAGACTTGGGTACCAGAATGAAGGTCTGGGCACTGTGGTCCGTTCCTTAGAGCCTTTGGGATGTGTGAGGTTTGTTAATGCATTTATGAGGTAGGACCTTCCTGTGTCCGGCTTCATTATAGCTCTCCCGAAGATCAGATGCAGTGGGGTGTGGGGCCCTCTGCTGGCTCGTCACTCACAGCTCTCCGCCTACTGCAGCCAGTGCAGAGGAGAGGTGTTCTCGAGGAAGTTCAGTGGTTAGGCTCGGGGACCCACACAGGCCCCCACTGTATTCCAAGCTCTGTAGGGCAGGCTTCCTCACCGGAATATTTACAGGTAGGTGTGTATGTCCCTGGCGCCCGTGCTCGGCTGCTGCTTTCTTATCTGTACACTCTGCTCACCACTCCTCTCGGCTTACCTGGCTGCGAACGCTTTGGTGGAAGGTGAGGAGGTGGGTGTGGACTGAGCCTGTGGACCGGGTAAGCTTTTGAGTTTTCCCTGCTGTCTTTGTCAGCTGAGTATCCAGCTAAAGTTGCTTCACTTTACTAATAGGGGATGTCGGCAGGTGCACACAATGAATGTGAGGTTGGTGTGTGTGGAGCAGCATTTTGAACCTTTCGTACAGGAGGAGCATGTTGGGCCCGGCATGACCACCCTGCAGAAGCCTTGCCTAGGGGAAATCACCGTTTTGGTTTAGTTTGAGTTTTTAATTTTTGTTACTGGGGTATTTTGTTTGTTCGTTTTTGTTTTGTTTTATTTGTTGTTTTTCATTTTTATTTTGTCCCAACATTTTCCTTTATAGTCCACCATTAGATATTGATCAGTTGAAGCTCATTTTAAGACTCGTTGGAACCCCAGGGGCTGATCTTTTGAAGAAAATCTCCTCAGAGTCTGTGAGTTGATGCTTTGATTGTAATTTTCTGCCCTGTTGGGAGCCTCTGCCACTTGCCTTCCATCCAGCCGCACTGTGTGACCCAGGTGTGTTTTTAAGCACACGTACCCTTGGTATGCTGACTTCCAGGATGAGTGTGTGTGCGTATGTGCACTTGCACACATGTACACGCACTCGCCCGGTCACCTGTGTGAGTGTGTCTCCTCCCTGCCTGGGTATGTACTGAGATCTTGGGGGCCCGTATTGGGCTGTCGTATCCTAGTAGTAAATGAGATTTGAAATTCTCTTTCATTCCAAGAGGTTAATGGAACATTTAGGTCTCTGTTCTCCAGCCCTGACTTCATCTTTTTCAAAAGTGTCACTGTTTGGTCAGTGTTTGTTCTCAGAGCATGAGGTTCACCACGCAGTAGTCCAGTTCATCACCGAATGAATGAAATGTGCATTGTCTGCACCCTGTTGCCCTTGGCCAGAGCTCCTTGCTCTCTTTGTTTTGGAGTCGACCGCCCGCACAGCTCATGTAAAGTGTCGGTTCACACAGGGCTCCTCTCTGCCCCGTCTCCAGACCACTGCTCACCACGGAGGCTATGTCCCCCTCCTGAGAGCCACAGCGGAGGGGGGTTCTAAATCCTCCCTCCCGCAGTCAGCTGACATTTACAAAGTTTAATAACCCACGAGAAAGCTTGGGCTAGTGCTTCCCTGCCTCCACGCAGGCATTTACAGAGAAGCCGTGGGAGTGCGACTCGGGCTTCCTTTGGCTGTGATTTCCTGCTGGTGGTCATTTCTTGGGCAGGAAATGCGAGAGAAATCATGAAAGCCCAGCCTTTCTCCCTTTTCCCCTCTGTCTGCTGCCAGGCAGTTGGATGAAAGGGAGAAAGAGTGTGGAGCCGAGCGTCAGTGGTGCCGTCCCGGACTCTCCTCCCAGCGTTTCTGACTGACGGGGCCCCGTGACCCAGTTGGGAACACTGCTGGGTAGCTTGAGGCAGGCTTGAGCAGGTGAGTTTGAATGGTCCCTCATCTCCCTGTAAAAAAAAAAAGAAGAAGAATTGCATCTGGTGTCTGGTGCACTCCTTAAAAGGACCACAAGGCCCAGGGAATTTATGACTTTCCACTCTGAGGATGTAAGGGAATGTACTGGCCCCGTTTTATTTTGTTTTATTCACTTATTTAGGATGAGGAAGCAAAGGCACAGAAAGGCTGTGGCTTGCCTGAGTCATGCACTGAGTCACTTGGCAGAGCTGAGTGTCCATCCCAGGTGTCCTGATAGCCGAGCTAAACCTTAATCTCATGTGATTGCACACTGTTTTGAAAGTCATTGTCAGGCCACAGTGGCAGCCTGAAGGAGAGGGTTGGCTTTTGCTTTATGAAATGCAGTGCAAACTGCATTGGGGTGAATCAGAAGAAGCTGTGAGAAGATGCTTAGAGAAGATAGTGCTTTTTGTTTTAAATGCTTTTGCTTGGAAAGAGGGACGAATAGGACATAAGGGTAGGGGAGTAGGGTTGAGGAAAAGTGGGTGTAGTAATGGATGGTGCTAACGAGACTAAGAAAGCAGATCCATTCCCTCTCTGGGGGTGGCTGCTAGGGTCACCTCAGTTCCCTCGCCCACTCCCAGCCATCGGCCCTCGACACGTGTGCTGTTAGCTGCAGGAATTCCTAAAATAAAAGATATGGGTAAAAAAGTATTTACCTGTCATTAATCCACCATTTATCTTTCAGAAAGAAACACCACCAAGTGCCTGACCTTATATTGAGATGTCTTTATTTTTTGTGGAATAGGGCACGTTATGTATGACGAAGCTCTGATGTAAAGCTGGGCCTGATAAAATTGAGTCCCAGAGTTTAGGACGGGAGCAGATAATACTGTACTGAGCGTAGGGATGAGAAGGTTTGTTTGGTTTCTTCCTACATCCTTATGGCAGGTGGATACAGTAACTTAAACACGCAAGAAGGTAGGCGAGATTAAGTTGCTGTTAGTAATGCTGCCCAAGTCGCAGTTTATTTTAAAAGCACAGGATATGCGGAGCCCATGATATGTAAAAAACACAGCCAGGTGAGTAAAATGGTTTACATATTTTTTTAAATGAAAAGCAAAATTTATTACGGAAGGAATGTAGGAAACAGAACAACGGTAGCTGTTTTCGTTCCTCTGAAAAGCAGGGAAACAGTGTAGAAATTCAGTGAGCAGAGAGCAGGACACCGCGGTGAAGAGGCGGCAGTGGTGGGGCTGACGGGGAACGAGTTAGGACGCGCCGTGAGAAGGGGGGTGGGGGCCGTGATGGGCGGCTGCAGGGACAGGGTGTGTTTGGTTGGTGACCCTGTACCTGCAGTCATCAGTGACAGAGAAAAAAGCATATTAAAGGGGAAAAGCCCTTCTGCCGAATCACTCTCACATCTTTCCCCAGAAGTTTCTTTTTTGTAACTCCCAACAAGAAAGCGATACAATAACCTATCTGACTGAAGGAGACAAAGAGAAAATGGACAGGCCAAGTGCAGGGTGGGGCGAATAGAGGGTTACAGTTACGAGTACGTGAAACACTATTTTTTATTACTGTTTATTAATAACTGCTATTTTTCAGATGAACAGCTGTAAACTTACTTCACCCCACAGGAAAGGAGAGAGGTGGCAGGGCTCTGGCTTTGTAGAACCCAGCTGGCGTTCTGCTGTCGCTGGTTTACTTTACTGAGCCCTTTGTTATTTCTCTCGGCATGCAAAGTACTGTTTGTTATGTCATTTGTTTATAGGTAAATCTAAACTTTGTTGTGAGAATGTGAAAAGAACTTCATGTCACCTTTTGAGTATGCTGGCCTTGCCTGGCCTTGCGCACAGGGAGCGCAAGGGGCAGGGCCGCCCAGCTCTGCCCAGCTCTGCCCCCGTGGCCAGCCTTACACGTGCGCTGGCAGGCATCCGACCGCAGGGAGTCTGAGTTCAGGCAGGGAGCTGCAGTGGAAAACCGACTAAGGGAAGCCACACAGCAATGAACTCACTTGCCCAGGGTGCTCGTTGAAGACAGTGCTGCAACCAGAGGAGGGCGTCAGTAGCTAACAGGAGAGGGAATATAACAAGGTTTTTATTGAGTTGTGTTGAGGAATTTTGAAATCCTATCACTCTGCTTTAATAGGAACACATGATAAACTAACAGTTCTCATATTATTTTGAGGGAAGGGGAATTGCGTTAAAGCCGACGGCACAGCTAAAAGAAGCTGGGCGTGCAGCCGAGATACGTGCCTGTCTGTAGGGGAGACCTCATGGTTCTGCCCTCGTCCAGAAATTGCCGTGTGTTGCAAACTTGTCCCGGCTGTTTGATAGATGAAGTCAGTGCGGTCACCTGTCAGAGAGACTGGGAGAAACCACTCTGGCATGCAGCCTGTGACTTCTATTTTGTCTTTGCCATTAGCTTCTAACTTTCCCCCCGTGTTCCTTTTCTTCACTTACTTGTGTGTTTGTGGCATGTATTTGAGATGTACCGCTACTAATGTCTTTGAAACTTGACGTCCCTTATCAGCCCATACACCCACCCATATCTGGAGGGGTGGTAGTGCCTTGGAAAATCACCAGAACCTGTGCCACAGAAATTTAACCTCTTCCTTAAATGGATATATTGTATATATTCTTTTTTCCTGAGTTGAGTCAGTATTTCCTAAACTCCATTCGCCTGCGAGCAAACAGGTTCTGGCCATCAGTACTTGAAACCAGTTCTCTGGCTGGCATCCTGGACCGAGGGGCAGTCTCTTTCCAAGAAGCCTAAAACATTTAATGTTAAAGATGATGCTAAAACCACGGAAAACTTTCCCGCACGGCCAGGCACTGGCTACAAGCCTAATAACTCCCCTGGCACTCACAGAAGCATGCTTCACTGTGCAGCCTCGGGCTCTGCCTGGCGCGGGCGGGGCGGGTGGGGAGTAGGTTTTTATTTGTTTGGGGTGGCTTTTGGCCTTTTAAAACTTGAGTTAAAAGTTATGTTTTTGCACTGTGTGTTTAACAATGCCCTTGACTAGGCATCTAAGATATTAACCAGCTTCAGCAGATTATGCGTCTGACGGGGACACCCCCTGCTTATCTCATTAACAGGATGCCAAGCCATGAGGTGAGGACACTGCACAGGGACCTGTAACCCGGAAGGCCACGTGCACGCTTTATTGCCCCCGTGAGAGCGCCCAGTGTTTAGTGTCACTGAGTGCCTGCGTGTGCCTCGGCGGCTGCCTGTCGCTGTTGCGAGATGGTGGTGTTTGGGACAAAGTATTGTCCAGTCCTGTGGTCTGAGAGAGTACGGGTTACAGACTGGTCCACAGAAATGGTGTGACTTTTATTATCAGGGTTTTACGGATTCGGTGCCCGGGAGGCTGCCGGTGTTTTCCCAGGTTCCACGCCTGCGGTCGGCGGCGCTCCCATCTCGTGGCTTCCAGCCGGAGGTGCCGCTGCCCGAAGGTGTTAGCACACTTTCTGTTCGTCACTTTTTTTAATGAGCAAGAGAGGATTATTCAATTTAAAAAAACCTCAACTATCCAGCCACAAATAAGTGCTATGTTTAAAAGCATACCTAAATAATATAGAATAACTATGAATACCCAAGTAGGGTTTTTACCATTGTTTATTTTAAACCAGTTAATCTAACTCTGGCTTTATCATCAGAGATGACTGGGCACTTTTTTCTGAGGGGCCTTCGGTCTGGGTACCCGGCTGCCAGCGCCGCGGCCCTGCCCTGCCCTGCGGCGCCGCGCCCCCTGCAGCCGTGCCCGGTCTCCCTACCTGTCTCTGTTTGCCTGGTGAGGGGGATGGCCGTTCTCTGCACGCCAGGTCTCTCTCCACCTCTGTTTTCCCTTCAGCCTTTTATCTGTCTGCTCAGGCAGGAAGGGAGTACAGCCTTGTAGACATTCAGTTCCTAGAACTTGGTGTTCGAAGGTAAGAGTCTCAGCTGCTCGCCGCAGGTGCATGGAGAAGAGGGTGAAGTTGCCCTAGCAACCGGGACTTCTTCTCACCTCGTGTGTGGGTGTGCGGGTGTGCGGACACGTACACGAGTGCCTTTCCTGCTGAGGAATCGTACAGGGTGGTGACGGTAGATTCACAGGAGTTTTAGCTCAGCTGCTCAGATGGACTGACAGTGGGACTTCTTCGTTGAAACAAGGGAGGTCATCCATGTAGTTTAGTGCCTAATAGCTGAGAAACACACTTGGGAGTTACATTTGTGTGTATGTGATTACTCTCGAGACCAGTTTTTGGTTTTGCCTTGATTAGAGCTGTCAGTCCTTGAAAGGTGCTCAGAAACTGGGGAGGCGGAACCTCCCGAGGGACCGAGAGCAGATTGCCCTCGAATGGCCGCCGTCAGTGGTAGCGGCTGAGGTTCGGAGAGCTCCCTCCGGACCCAGGGCAGGCTGGCCTGTGACCTGGAAGCCTCCTCGCTCAGCGCCGCCACCTGGGCGCTGTCCCCGGTCCCTTCTACAGATGAGGAACTCGACACTGAGAGATAATAAGTAACTTGCCCAAAGTATCAGGGTCAAGATGCAAATTCGAGCCTGTCCCACCCCAGGGACCACACTTAGAGCAGCTCTAATTGGCAATACAGAATACCAGTGTTGTTTGTGTAGGAATCTTAGTTTGGAGCTCTTTTATGACTTTCATCTTGCGTGAGGAGCACAAGCCAAATACTAATCCTAATATTTTGTGGATGAGGTCATTGATAAGTTACTTGGGACTCGCCTGAGGTGTGGTGTCTAAGTGGAGGAGAAGGATTTCTGCCTGGGCCGTGTAGCTTAAAATTCACTTACTGGTTTAGTGTTTTTAACATGTGTGAGAGCCTCTTAGGATAATGTAAGCTTATGTTTACTTTCTTCTTACCAAGATTACTTTGTCAGCGAGGTTTGATATGGGCCCTTTAGAGGTACTGAGAGCACCTACTGAGATCAGCACCATTGAAAGACAGCCCGTCCTAGGCTTCCTTTAGGAATACCAATTCCTACGCCGATTTTAGCTTTTAGGAAGTCCTGTCTCAGGGAGGGCTATTTCTTAGATACCTTGGCCTCGTTTTTTAAACTTCTGCTCCTGAAATCAGAAAGCCAATGGAAGGGAGCTTAACTGGTGAGCATTCTCATCCACTTGAAATATAACTGAGCCGTAGCAGGAACAGAAATAAAGATAATGACCCTAAATAAGGAAGAGGAGGTTAGGGTCGCAGTAAGAGAGAAGCCTTGAATGAATATCGAAGACAGTCGTGAACACTGACGCCCGCAGACTGTGTCAGTTCATACTTGTTCCTTGACGGGACCAAGACGCTTGAGGGCAGTAACATTACTGAACAAAAAGCCACTTTGAAAACCCTTTGTTTCCACAGGCCAGAAACTACATTCAGTCTTTGACCCAGATGCCGAAGATGAACTTTGCAAATGTGTTTATTGGTGCCAATCCCTTGGGTAAGTTGACTGTCCTCATGTCGTGGATATTAAATTGGCTATGACATAAGTTAGGGGCTCGAAGCCTGTGACTCGCTCACGACCGCTGACATTTCTTACCCAGGCCGAGGGTAAGAGCAGGGGAAGCACCGCCGGTGTTGGCGGACCGCCGGGAGCGCCTGCGGTGGGCCCTGCTCTGCCCCGACGGGGCCGCAGGACCGGTCATCCTGTGTGCTGTGCGCATGCGCTCCCTTCCTCTGCCCCCCTTCTGCCCCTCGAGACTGAACCGGTCCAGCTGGTGGAACCGGTTTGCTACCTCGGGCATATTCCTGCCACCACCACCTCCAGGACTCTTGGCGAAGGGACGTGACACAGCAGCTGCAGGATGTGTACCGCCTTGGCTGGAGAAGGAGTTGCTTTCTTCCCTAAAGCTGGGGGCTGATGTGTGCTTCTGCTGTCCCCCGAAAGTGGCACTGTCTGAGGCTCTAACACCCTGACTCGAGGGCACAGTGGTTAGTGGCAGATGCAGGAAAATCAAGGCCAAGGCCTCCGTCTGCCAGGAGGGGCGCAGTGAGCGGCTACAAGGACAGTCCGTGTACTGGGCCTCCCCACTCCCCTGCGCTTGTTGTGTGGGTGGGCCATCCATCTGCCCAAGGGTCCCCGCAGCTGTGCTTCTGGCTCAGTTTATCCCTTCGGGGCTGACAGCTGTGAGGACCTCTTCAGAAGTTGGAGTGAAGGCTAAGTGGCGTTGCCTCTCAGTGCTTCATCCATCGTGATTGTTGACAGGGGTATCGGTGTCACTGTGATCATTCTTATAATAGCACGGTGGCTGCGCTCTGTGAAGTGTTGGGCAATGACGGATGAGTTCCCGTCAGCCCTGGAGGTGGAGGGTTTGTCACCTCTCGCTTCCCAGAATGAGCGCACAAGCTCGTCAGGGGCGCACAGAATTCTTCCGGGTTGGTTTAGGTTTGCATCTGCCCCGCTGTGTTCTCCCTGGCTTTGTGTGATTTATTGAAGCAGTATTATCTAATCCAAGGACTTTGGGAAGCTCTCTGAGTCATCAGTACTCCAAGAATTTGGGAGGTGATGATGTCTGCTGGTAGTGTTCTTGTCTGTCACTCTGGTCTGAATTCTTTCCGTCGTATCAGCTCATGACTTAGACATGGCGATGCTCCCTGCCGGGCTTCCTGTTGCTCGCTGGATTTGCTCATCCGTTTTTCTTGCGGCGGGAGATGCATGCATCCCAGGGGCTTATTTAAGCCACATCCATCCTGGAAGGTGTCCCTTTCTCTGGAATTACGACATCGAGACATTCAAAAGAACTGGATCCCACTCAGCAGCACAGACTGCGGGGGAGCTGAGTGGAGATTCGGACCAGCTGGCTCAGCGCCGCAGCTCCGGGGGTGCAGACAGGCCCGCACCCTGCCGGCAGTGCTGCGCGGACCTGCAGGCTTCTGACCGCGGGCTCCTCCCCTACTGGGGAGGACCACACTGGTGTAAATATTAGCATCTGTTGGTCAGTGACTGCGTTTCACATTACTCTCAAAACAGGAATTGAAGCTCAAACCGCCCTTTCGTAAAGTATGGTATTTGTATCTGTCAAGATCTTAGAGGAATCTTTTTCTTACCCCTGACCTTATTCCTTATCAAGGTATTGGTTATAAGGACATGGCACTTTTTACCTTACGGGTGGCAAAGACCGTGTGATTCAAACTAAGCTGATAAAGCGTATGTTTTTCTAAGAAGAGAAGAATGTATGTATCTGGGCATTTCTCCCAGGGCTGTAAACTTGCAGACTTGAATCGACACGTGACACTGTACCTTGTTTCTGTGTCCCTTCGAGAACCACGTTTCTTTGGGTCACTCTGGAATTCAGGCTGCAGCCAGGGGTCTTGTAGACCCTCCTGCGCGCCCTGCAGTAGGTCTGTAAGGGAACGTGTCCTCCTCTTCAGTCCCCAGCCCGCCCCTTCACAATTAAGGAAGCATCAGTGATTTGCAAAGCCTCAAAAGCCTTGTTTCAGCCTTGGCTGGTGTGGCTCAGTGGATTGAGTGCCGGCCTGCGAACCAAAGGGTCGCCGGTTTGATTCCCAGTCAGGGCACATGCCTGGGTTGTGGGCTAGGTCCCCAGTAGGGGGCACGTGAAAGGCAGTCACACGTTGATGTTTCTCTCCCTCTCTCTCTCCCCTTTCTGGTCTCTCTAAATAAATAAATAAATAAAATCCTAATTTAAAAAAAGCCTTGTTTCATCCAGCCATTCCTGTGGTCATGGCATGGTTTGTGCTGCACCGATCTGAAACTCAAAACACCCTCATTCGAAAGAAGTAAAAAAATCACCATTTTGTGACCCCTAATGAAATAACTGCTGTGAAGAAAAATCAGTAGATTTCTCTTAAGTGAAAGGATATTTGTGTGGTTTCAAAGTATCATGGGGTTTCTTTGCTAAGGGCAACAAAGAACCAACTCTGTGATCAAATGTAGCATCATTCATAACGGGACAAATGCTCCACCAAGTACACAGAGCCCTGTGAAATATTCATGCCAAAAATGTTTGAGCCAGTTTTAACAAATTTTTGGATCTAACGTGGTTTTCAGGAAATGCAAGGGGTAGAGGAAAACAAGGGTATAGATGCATGATGGATAATCTAAAGACAACCAGACTGAATGTCTTTTGAGGTCAGAATAGGAAAGAGGGGGGAGGATTATTCCAGATTCAGAGAAACGAAAGAAACCCAATCAAATGCAGTGTATGACCCTTCATTGGATCTTGGTTTGAACGAAGAAGGTGTAAGTGATAACTTTGTGTGATAAGTGGAGAAATTTTAACTTGAACTGGATTTTAGGTGATAGTTGGGAGTTATTGTCAGATGTGATAACAGTTTTATAATTGTACAGGAAAGTGTCTTTATGCTGAAATATTTAGGGGTAATGTATCACATCTATAATTTTAAAGTGGTTTAACAAAAAGAATACAGAAACACTAAATGTTCATTGTTGGATGTGGGTGGTCAGTATGTGAGTATCCACTGTATTGTTTTTTATATCGACATTTTTCATAGTGAAAATTTCATGCGAATACCAGGTTTGTCACCCGCACACGCATGTGAAAACCTCAGTGTGTCTGTTTGAAGACCCACTTGATGAATATGCATCTGCCTCATGTTAGTAAGTAAACATGAAAGACAACAAAGAAGTTGAAAAAGTAAAGACGAGCCCTCATTACCTCTTCTGGATCACTGCAGTGCTGGGCTTTCATGTACACAGTTTGACTACGGAGGTAACAGTTGGACGTGGACGTTCCACAAAGGGTTGTTCAAACATAGTCCCAGTTATTTAAAAAAAATTCTTCAGTAATGTATTTAAAAATAATGCAGAACACACACACACACACACACACGAGAGAAGGGATAGGATGTTCCAGAGCTGACTCTTTGGAGAATTCTTTGTTTAGGTTTGAAGGCTCAAAACTGCGTGTCTGCTGAATATTGCCTGTTTTCTGGTACCGTGTTAAAAATAAAAACTCTGATTCGTTCCTTCCGATCCGTGGGACTCACAGCTGTCGACTTGCTGGAGAAGATGCTGGTGTTGGACTCGGACAAGAGAATCACAGCAGCCCAGGCCCTCGCACACGCCTACTTCGCCCAGTACCACGACCCTGACGACGAGCCTGTGGCCGATCCTTACGATCAGTCCTTTGAGAGCAGGGACCTCCTTATAGATGAATGGAAAAGTAAGTCAGAGAGGCAGCCTTGCCGTCTAGCTTGAGAAGTTAGGTTTGAAAATCTTTCCTAGGTGAGCCGCTAACCAAACTGTGGGAAAGACAAAATTTCTAGCTGTAGCCAACTTGTTAAAACTTGCAGTCAGGGTCCCCCCTGCCCAGTGGCTGTGCTGCTGCTGCTCGGACAGAAACTTGTGGCTGGTGACGCTCCTTCTCGTCTGATTTTGCACACAGCGCCTCACACCTGCCGAGCTCTTTGAGGTTCTCAGAACCCTCTTTGCAACGCCGAGATGAGTAGGAGAAAGGGCATTTTTACAGTTTTACAGTTGATGGAGTTGGGGCCAAGAGTTTATATCTTACCTGTTATCTTAGACGTAGTTAGGGACACAGCCAGAAATGGAACCTATGTCTCCCGTGTTCAGTTTCTTATCTTTCCGTAAAACACAAATTCAGAACTCCAGGTGAATCCCCCAAACCGGGATTATCTGTTGCTGTAGCTCGTGGGAGTGTTCTGTTGTTCCCGGGCTTTAAAGAGGAGGCTCTGGGTGATGAAAGAAACAAGAAGAAAATAGTTTTTTATGTGTGCCCTTGACCTTCTGGGTAACGATCCATTAGGCTATCACACACAGCAGGTGCTAGAAACGGCCCATCAAAGCAGCAGCGTGGACCGGGAGGAGGGACCTTGCGCTTAGAAGTTACCGTGCTGGTCAGCAAAGAGAACATTCTCAGCCCTCACATCCTGCTTTTCCTTCCCAACCTCTAGGCCTGACCTACGATGAAGTCATCAGCTTTGTGCCTCCACCCCTCGACCAAGAAGAGATGGAGTCCTGACCGCCTGGCTTCTGTTCTGCCGATCCCACTCCACTGTGCGGGGAAGGCCTTTTCACGGGAACTCTCCAAATCTCATTCAAGTGCCTCTTGTTGCAAAGATCTCCCCCACGGTGGAAGAGGGGTGTGTGTGTGCACGTGTGCACGCATGTGTGTTAGTGTGTGTGTGTGTGTGTCTGTCTTTGGGGGAGGGAAAGATAATGTGAGCAGACTGTGATCACAGTGACTTTACGTGGGTTACAGATGTTCCGTGACAGCCTCTGCTTGCGCTTCTTCGTGACAGTCAGCTCGGGCCGGCAAGAGCTGCCGTCGTGTCAGGGTTTGTTAAACGCAAAGTGAAAACCAGTAAACGTCCCCAGTCA
>PVKM010025016.1:0-20174 GCA_004027735.1 Carollia perspicillata
CTTCCATTCGTGTAGATGATGCAAACTGCACCTTCTTTCTGACCTCTCTTCTAGACTCTCAGGCTGTGGAAACGAGAAACGACCTACTAGAGCACCAGCCCCCAAATCTGGTCTCTCCTCCACAGTCCCTGATGGCACCGCCACTTCGTTTGACCAGTCGTCAAATAAGGCACCTTGCGGTGACCTTCGACTCCTCGCTCTGTCCTGCATTTGACCAACGGCACTCCCATTAACTCCGCCTCCAGAATGTCTCCAGACCTCTTCTCCTGTCCACGCCCGCATCACTGCCCCAGCGCAGGCTTTCATCATCCTGCATTAAAAACGCTCCTTCCCGACAGGCCTGCCAGCCTTCCAGAGCTCCACGTCTTGCTGAAGGCAAAGTGATCAGTCAAAAAGACCGACCTGGTCATTCATTTGTTCACCAGTCACTGAGTGCTTATTATGGACAGGTACTGCTGGAAATACTGGAAGTATGGAGATAAGACTGCGTCGCCGCTCATGCAGCTTACATTAGAGAGGAAAAGACTGTATGCATGTGTCAGACACACATGTACACATGCACATATGTCACGTGTGTGAATACATGAAGCAGAAGAAGAGAACACGGAGCGACAAGGGGTGCTACTTTACATAAACTGAGGTCAGGCAGAGCCTTGTGAGCCACAGTGAGGACTCTGGGGTTCGGTGTAACTGGCGGGAAAATGCCAATGGAGGGTTCAGAGCAGACAGGTCAAATGACCTCACCTATGTTTTAAAAAGGTCACCCTACTCTGTGGACATAAGGCTGAGGGACACAAGGTAAAAGGGTGACAGGAGGTTCTCACTCGGGTCAGGGCTAGAAATGGGGCAGCTGTAGCTGGGCACTGGCCGTGCAGACAGCAGCTGTACTCCGACCACAGACTTAACACGGCGTGCAGACAGACTGGACAGGAGTGAAGATGAGGAGAGGGTTCCCGGATGACCCCCAGGTTTACCGTCCGAGTAACAGGGCCGAGGGGCTGCCATTCACAGAGCTCCGGGGAAGACTTTGCCGGGCACGGGTTAGGGGACGGAGTAGAAGGGTGGAAATTAAGAGGCCGCTTTGGACGTGTTAGCACTGAGGCCCGTATTCAAGTGGCAACGTCGCCTGGACAGCTGGACGTTCGTGAGCAGGCCCGGGCTGGGGAAACATGTTCCGGAGTCACCGGTGTCTGAGTGACAGTTACACTCCCGAGGCTGAGTCGAGGTCACGCCAAGAACCACTGCTCACAGAGAAGAGAGGAAGTTCAAGGATGGGCCCTGGGCACGCCCACATTTCAAGGGGTCAGGACTAGGCCACAGACTGAGGAGCCAAGCCAGTGAATCCCTTGAAAAATAACACATGAAACGGAAAAGCATGTCTCTCCAAGAGGAAATGGATTTCATCTGGAAAAACCTTTAGCATGTTCACTGAGGAATAAACACTTGCGATCCTCTTTAGTTCTCCTAAGAAGCAGATATAGGATTTGTCTCATTTTCATACTTCAAAACAAATTCCAGATATTAAAAGCACTAAAATTCTCTAATAACTTAGAAAAATGGAGCTCTTCTTTAAGACTCTCATTAGTAATATATGAGACCTACATTTCAAAGTCACCTTCTTCTTGGTTAATACTGAGAAGTAGTGCTATGTTGGCTCATGCCAGGTAGCTCAGCTGGTTAGAGTATCAAGCTGACGTGCCAAGGTTGTGGGTTCGATCCCTGGTCAGGGCACATACAAGAGTCAACCGATGAGTGCATAAATAAGTGGAACAACAAGTCAATGTCTCGCTCTCTCTCTAAAATCGATATATAAAAATAAATAAACAAAGTTAAATAGTAGTGTTATGTGGAATGTGGCACCTAATGGCATATGAATGGACAGAAAGACGAGCGGAGCAGAGCAGCAAACGCAAAGCGGACTCGGGTGCATAAACAAATGTAGAATACAGTGAAGACGGCTTCCAAGTTCCCTGGGAAAGATGGATTTTTGTAATAATGGTGTTGGGGCAAAAGCCATTGAGAAAAAGATAAAACTAGAGCCATACCTCCTACCATACACTGAAATTAATTCCACATCAGCCAGAAATCTAAATGTCAAAAGTCAGATTTAGGGTATGCTTTTATTCCAATAAAACGATCTAGAAAAACAGCCAGCGGGGCCACAGGGTGTCGAATCTACATGTATGGAAACAAAGAAGGACACATTTTTAAATCTGTACATGCATGCTTATTTTTTATGAAAAGCAGTAGGGAAAGGACAGGCTGGACACGAGCCCCTCGGGGACGGACGGGAATGAGCTGGCAGGGCTGACGACGGGAGTAAGACCTCTCTCGGGGCACCCTTCTGTCCAGGGCCGTCCACCTTTCTGTGCCTCTGGGCCACTCTGGAAGGGTTGTCCTGGGCCACACACTAAATATACTGCGACACGCAATCACACACACACAACAATCTCGTAACGTTTTAGGTAAATTTACGATTTTGTGTTGAGCCGCACTCACAGCCATCCTGAGCCGCATGCAGCCCGCGGGCTGCTGGTTAAACACTCCTGTGACACATTACCGTCTGTTCTCACCAAAAACCATTAACACGAATGTAATCACAAGGAATTAACCAGAAAACATGGAGAATGTTAGCTATTCAACAACAAAACTGGCTGAGATTCTAAAAAAAGTCAGTGTTCTGGGTGGAGGTGGTAAGGAGTTGAAGTTACTTTAGATCAAGAGACTAGAAAGAGACAGAACCACCAAATGCCACGTCTGAATGCCCACTGGGTCCTGAAGCTGTTAGAAGACCTTTTGGGGACAATTGGGGAAGTTTAAACTAGTTACTAAGTCACTACGAAGTTTCTGGGACGTGATGATGACCCTGATTATTTGGAGGACGCCTGTCATCTGTAGAGGCACGCTGAAGTCTCCAGAGGCAGAATGTCATGGCCACTGCAACGTGTTCTCAAATGACTCGGGGTGAAGGGTGGGGGAGGGGGGTGTTTTCAGAGGTGGGGAGAGGAAGGCAGGGGGAAGAGGGAAAGAACTGGGAAAAATCTTTTTGGTAGTGCTGCTTTGAAGGCAACGCCTGCTGAGGGAAATTGTGAACAAGAATCACATGTATTCCTCGAGAAAAAGAAATTCCCTTCCTGAGTGTGTCGTAAATTGTCAAACTGGAGAGCTGGCCAGCCCACCGGTGTAGTAAATACTTTTCTGGTTTACTTTTCATCTAAAACTTAGTGCAAGGAGTGAAAAACCAAAATGCCTTGTAATCTAGCAGTTACCAGCAGGCAATTCCATCCATTTAGAAAATCACGCTAAGAACGACGTGATGCTACAATATGGATGAACTTTGATAACACTATGCCAAGTGAAAGAAGCCAGTCACAAAAAGACCACGTCACGTGTGATTCCATTTCCATGACATGTCTGGAATAGGCATATTGTAAAGACAGAAAACGGACTGGTGGTCGCCCAGGGCTGCGGAGACCGGGGGGACAGGGGAAGTGACTGCTAACAGGTACGGGGTTTCTTGGCGGGGGAATAACAATACAGTGGTAACAACATAACTCTGCGACGAGGCTAAGAAAGACTGAAGTGTACATTTTACATGGGTGCATTATAAGGTATACGAATATATCTCAGTAAAGCTATTAGAAAAAAAAAAAGAAGACACAGGAGCAAACCACCTGAACCCACCCTGCCCACCCCGCCCACCCCACCCTCCCCGCCCTCCCCGCCCTCCCCAGCCCTGCGCTGTTGGCACTCACTTTGACGCCTTCATGGAATCATCTGCCCAGCCTCCTTGCCGGCGGGGTGGTTTGGGAGGGGGAGCCTACAAGGAAAAAGGCGGCAAAATAACACAGTCACTCAACATGTGCATTCGAGCAGTGGCTGAGGTCAAGGTCACCTACACCAACATTTAACCTATCAAAGCCTTCCAGATAAAAACGCAGTAACCTTTCCATTTACTACGAAAATCTGGGTGCTTTCATACCCTTGTGGTGGGTATAAATTGGCAAGATCTGGAGGATCATTTGGCAATGTCTACTGAAAGCCTCAAAAATAAATGCTCCGAGTTTTTGAGCCAGCAATTCCAATTCAAGGAATTTATCCCAAGGAAACAATCAGAGAGAAACATAATGGCATTTTTGAAACAATAAAAACAGACAGCAATAGGAGTTAAGTACATCACAGAACATACATGTGAAAATACTATGCAATAATGAAAAATTACATTAAAAAAGAATACTTAATGATATGAGAAGGTTTACTATACATGAACTTTTAAAAACATGTAAAATTGTAGGCATATGCTACTGACTTTAGACAACACAGACTTGACTTTTCTATGCCAGAGGCAGGTAGTGGAGCTACCTGGGTGCTCTGTACATCTCAACTGGAAACGACAAAAATGTAGAAGTGGAAAAGAAGCCATTGCTTGTCTCCCTCAGGGGAGAAATGAATCTTTGGATGTACCAAGAGATCCCGACCATCACCTCCCAGTCCACACGTCCTTTCTGGTGTACCTGCCACACTCCATACTTGCCGACTCTAGGCTGGAAGGGGAAGCCTTCTATGCCACCACCGTTCTTCCCTAGACACAGCGAACCAAACCAAAGTGGGGCGGGGCGGGGGGACCAGCCTGACCCAGTGGGACTCGACTGAATTCTCTGTCCGCGGAATCCAGAATTGAAGCTCAGCGGTCAGGCTACTCAGACAGCACTGAGACCAGAACTACAAGGACCAGGTGGAATCAGGACCACCAAAACTACCACCAGCCGAAGTTGTGCACAAGCAGAGACCAAGAACCTTGTCTAGCTGAGCTCTTACCGTTGCTAAGGCACTGTGTTAGGGAGACTTAAACTGCTAAGGAGAATCAAACTGAACAAAAGTGGGGCCCTCGAGGATGTTTTTAAATGAACACGACCTTAAACCATCCGTGTGCTTTTGAAGATAACATCTATATTTCTCTACCGAACAATAGAACCATCCTGTGACCACGTGAACACCTAAATCTAAAGGTGTCAAACTTGCAGCCACGTTCTGTTTGGCCACATGGGGGTTTTGTTTGTTTTTATTTTAAAATTTAAGCTACCGTTTAAAAGTTGGGGGAGAAAAACACTCTGTTAAATCTGGCCCCAGGAAGCCATGGCTATTGGGAGGGTAAGTGAAATCCCTTCCACACAGAGAGAACGCAGACACACATTTTCTCTCTTATTCTCCCCATTACGAGATGGTGCCAGCTGCTAATCAGGACCACAGCTTCAAAGTGCAGACGAAAAGCCCTGACCAGTGTGGTGCAGTTGGTGGGGCATCATCCTGCAAAGAGAAAGGTCATCAGTTTGACCCTTGGTCAGGGCACGTGCCTGGGTTGCGGGTTTGGTCCCTGGCTGGGGCACGTGCAAGAGGCAACTGATCAATGTTTCTCTCTCACATCGATGTTTCTCTCCCTCTTTTTCTCCCTCCCTTTCCCTCTCTGTGAAAATAAGTAAAACCTTTCAAAATAATGTGGACCAACAGGGGGCGCTATAATGAATCTAACAGAAAGTAACCTCACAGGGTGAACTCATCATACATTCCCACCCGGGCAGGTCATGAAATGCCAGGAGTAATCCTCTTTTCCAGACAATTCAAGGCTAAGGAGCCTGGAGAGAGCACATAATCTTCTTAACTATTTTGTACCTGGTTCTCCTGCCTTCCTGTAATCTTCCCTAAATTCCCTCCTTATTTCTAAATGTATAAAAGAAACTGCAAAGCTGTTCTCGGAACATGAGATCTTGCCTCCAGGCAATTTTTCATCAGTTTGGCTCAAATAAATTCTTCTAAAAATTCTCTACAGGTTTGGACATTCTTACATTGACAAAAACAAAAAGACCACCACAAAAAAAGTCACTCCTCCAAACCCAACAGAATTGGACAAGTAGTTCCAAAAGCAAAGGGTTTTATTTATTTATTTATTTTACAATAAGAATGGTGACCGAAGAATTCACACTGCGGCCTATGTTGTAAAACTGCAGGCTACTTCCCACTGCGATCACCTGAGAGAGGAGGCGTTACCAAGAAATGCCCTGCCCAACATGGGGCAGGATTACCGCCGTCCCTCCGGCTGCCGGGTGGGAGTCACAGCCCCCCTCCGGAGAGAGCACGGAGGCAGGCGGGAGACAGAAGGGCAGGCGGAACCTAAGCCTACAAGTCAGGCCGTGTGCAACTAGTAGTGGGAAATGTCTCTTTCCTGACCGGGAACCCTTACGTTCATGACTGAGCACTCCGAGTTCAAGGACAGAAATTTCTTTCAGATGAGGCAGACTTCATTAACCACTATTACCAAGTTATGAAGGCTTTCCCCAGGAGTTCAACTTTCCCGCTTTGTGAGGGGCTGGACACGGTTGTACGTGCACCAGGTGCATTAGGAAAAGCAGGATTCCATCCCTGGCCTCAAATGTTGCTGAAGTTCAACGAGGCTGAGATGAGACGGACTTCAGGGTGCATCAGATCTGTCTGGAACCCATGTGACTGGACACCAGGCTTCATCTGAAACTTAAGAGGCCACCACGGAGGCAGGAGGTAGGTATGAGGGATGGACCTAGGCATGAGAGCCGTTCCACAGAGACGCTGCTGTCAGGGTCCGAAGGTGAACCTGAGAACTCCCTGGACCATGGGGCGGGCCACGGAATCCCGCAGTTTTCTTGTCACTGCGGGCGGTGTGTACTGGGCCACTTTCTCCCGAGGCATCCCGGAAGCAGTGTGCACCGACAACACGAATAAACTTGTAACACACAGCTGAAGGCTGAACAGACCTGTCCCAACGTGGGGAGTGCTGAGGACAAGCAAAGGTCAAAGCAGCTCTGCGGGGAAGTGGGGCTCGCCCTGGATTGGAGAGACAGGCAGAGATACGAAAGCACTGGAGAGCTGTAAGACAGCCTGCAGCAAATGCTGTTCAGGGACCATCACAGTGGACGGGTCCCTGGGAAAACTCTGTGGGGGTACCACGGGCGCCTCAGCATCCAGTGCTTTACAGCGCAGGCCGTAAGTGGAAGCTGAGGTAACTTGATCATAAGGCAGTAGTTTGAAATTAGGTGCAAATGATCTGTTTAAAATGTAAGCGGATGACTGGCTTTTAGCAATGTAATGTAAGAGGCCTGGTGGGTTCTTTTGCATGGACAGCCCAGCCCTGAATGCGTGGCTGCTTCCCCTCCACGATGAAATCTGCTCACCTAGTCAGCTGCGTTTCAACGAGCGCCCCACAGCCCCCTTCCCAGGCTGACCTGAAACACGAGCCGCGTTCCTAGGCCGGGCTGGTCCTTGGCGGGGAGGAGGCGCTGTGCTTGCCCCTCCCCGAGTGGTACCAAACCAGACGCCGGGCACTTAGGCAGGGTGGGGGTCGGGGCGGCCTGGGTGCCCTCTCCAGGGCAGGTGTGCCAGCCCCAGTGCCCACACGCAGCGGTGAGAAGCTGTGATTTACAGCTCCTTTCACCAGGGGCGGGGTTCTCTGTGTTCTGAGTTCTCTGCCTAATGGCTTGGGGATTTAAAAGAAAGGGAATTCACTCTTGCCTCATCCTTGAAACTAGAAAATCTTTATTTTAGGCAGGCGCTTTCCTCATGAAACACACCAATTTCGGAATCCTCCTTGACTAAGCACCTGGGCAGCCATGACCAGTCTGTCTGAGTTACGACTTTGCTGCCCTGTGTCAGGTAGGAAGAGAAAAGAGAAAACGTGGATGGATGCGAGAGAGCAGAGCTCAGATGACCTCAGAGCCAGAAAGAGAAGGCCTGCCCCTGGAATTCAAAAGTCCCGGTGTTTTCTTTAAATTGCTCTGCTTGTGAAATTCAGAGGCCCGACCCCAAGACATCTGCTGGGAAAACGATTCCCAATTTTGGCAGATTCATGGCCAGGTAACGTTACCCAAACTTGTTTCTAAAAGACAGAGTCTTAAAATGTGTGACACCAGGAGGGACAGAAAGAGGCATGGTGATGGCAGCCCCAGGCCGCGCATCCTGCGTGTTCTCTCTTGAAGGCGGGAGTCACGTCCCCGAGTGTGGGAAATGAGCACAGGCTGCTGGGTCTGCGGCCTGATGGACAGAAGGGGGCAGGACCCCGCATAGCTCCTGAAGGGAGGCAAAAATGTGCTCTCTCCAAAAATAAACAGGGGCAGGGATGGCTGCGAGTAAAGAGTGGGAGCACGTGACTGGTGGCTGCGGTCCTGAAATACCAGCTCTCTACAGAAAGGCCCCGGCGATAGGCAGGGAGCGGGAAGCTCAGGAAACGGCCTCTTTATATGGTCTCATCCGAGTGGGCCAGGGTTCAACTCACTGGAATTACCAAGTCAGAGGGAGCCTTGAGGGCCAGACTCGTTTCTGATCTTTATATGGTTCCCCCAGATTCTTAAGATGCCAAAATAGAAAAGATGCTGCAGTGCCAAAAAAGGAGCCTTTTGGGTTTGGAAACTGCTCACACCCTCTCACAAGCCCTGGAGAGACCCCACAGTACGAATCAGCCCCAAATCCAAACCGCAGCCTGTTTGAAAACACCGGCCCAAACACACGTATCCGTTTCCAGCAGAAAGGACACCTGGTCAAGCGGGATCCACTGCGAACTTCACACCCTCTGATCACCCAGCTCCGAGGAGCAAAACAGCTCCCTGTTTGGGCCTGGATTCCCGGCTAAAAACCAACGTCCCCTCCTCTCTCCAGCAACCTGAAAGCAGATGCAAGAAAGCTGTCCTCACGTGCTGGACGAGAGAGGAGACTCGTACTTCATGCGTGTGCACGCGCAGGGACAGGCTTTCACTCCTCAAATCCGCCAGCCACGCACAGCTCCACCTCTGCCGCTCCCGTCTCCCGTCTCCGCCTGGGGTCCGACAACTACGTCACCACGGACCTGAGCTTCCCTCACGGACTGAAGATCACGGGAGGTGGCGGACCACCAAAGAACCCCTGCACACAAGCAGAGCTCTCTCAAGCTGACACGGACGTGTCAAAACGAAAGGTCTATTTTAAGTAGGAGGAAGAAACCTGATCATCAGTAGACGCCAAAGCCACTGGTAAAAGACTGATTGATGGGGAACTGGACATTCTCATGGTAACAACAACAACAACAAGAAATCACCCCACACGTTACATGGCAGTTGCCCGGGAGAAAACGTTCCTCCACAGAGCGCTCTAGCACCACGCCAGCTCGGTGATGACACCCGGCAGCGTGGACAGTGGGGCCCGATGCACGGCCACTTGCAGCTCACAGCACCGCCCAGGGAACAATCCTGCCACAAACCTGCAACCGGAAATCTAGTCAAGCCTTCCAATCTGACCTCTGGGTGACTGGAAATAAGTTCAACGAGATGAGGAAGACACAACCAGACAAATCCACCATGGGGGAAACTGTAGAACAACTGGCCCAAACGCTTCAGAAAGTCAATACCATTAAAAAGGTGTGTGGGGGTGGGGTAGGGTTTAATTTAATTCTAAATTAAAAGAGACGAGAGAACTTAAGGAAGTAGTTCTTGAGTGGATCCTGGTTTGAAAGAAATAGCTATAAAAGACATTCTGGAACCTGGGGGAAATGAATTACAGATTGGGTAACAGATAATATCAAGGAACTGTTAGTATTATTAGGTGTGGAAAAACAGGTGTCTAGGAAAATGTTCCCATTTGTTAGAGATATACAAGCATGCTGAAGCATTTAAGTGGCATGTCATAATGTCTGCTTCGAAGTAATTCGGCAAAAAATTATATACAAAATACAAATGCACATTTTTAAATATGTTATAAAGTATCATTTAAGTAAATATGGCAACATGTTGATAACAGTATCTGTTGATGATATACTCAGTAAGACAGGAGACCAGAAAGTAACTTGGTCTAATCCTCCTCTCTTTAGTCAGGCGAGCAGAGAGAGGGGTGAAGGGTAAAGTCTGGACTAAAAAGCGATGCTGAAAATGAACTAGAACAGCTCGAGCACCGTGCCAGACTGTCAGGCCGGAGGCAGCATATATCTTTGTACCTGGAAAGTAGCTGTGACTTCACTGCGTGCGGTAAGATACTCTCCCGATACCAACAGCACCGTAACTTTAACAAGTGAGCAAACTGGGAAGGGAGAAGTGAGTTTGCCAGAAAGAAGTAAAGGGACCAAGCTCTCGTTCTGAAGATGAGGGTGGCGGGTGGGGAAGAGAGGTCAAGGTCGGGGACAGGAGGGGCAGTGCTGGGTTAGAGCCGCCACTTCCCAGCTGCGCGGCCTTGGGCTGCTCCCGTCTCCACCCTGCCTCCTCTTCCTCCTGTGTGGAACGAGCGTGGTCAGGAGCCCCTGACGGGTCTACAGCAAACACTGGACACGACCTCGTGCACAGGGCCCGCATGTAATGAGTGATGAAAATAGTGGCGTCTACGGTATGCATCAAAAATAATAATAGTGATAGAATAAAAGCTCTGGAGGAAAAAAGTCTTTACTGTCCAGGGTTGAGACGATGGGGAGGTTTTGTCAGGAAAACATTGCAGGGCCTCTTATTTGCCACTGCCCTGCACAAGTTTCATTCCAGGGATCCACCTCCTACCTATCCCAGCTTCCCTGAAGAGGAACGCTTCAAAGTGGCCCGAACCAGGAAGAGGCAGCCGCAGCCTGCTACTCGCTGAGAAATCAGTGTGATGCTCAGGACAATACAGTGCCTGGCACCCACTCTGGTGATGTCACGACCCCCAGATACTCCCACAGACCCTGCACTAAACACACAGTTGCCACACTGCCCACCTCAAATGACTCCCGGGGCGGGGCTGCCGGCAGTTTGTTGAAGAGGCTGTTCCAAAGAGAACAGACTTCTGCCCCAAAAATCATTCTTAAAATGCACCCTGGATTTTCCTCCCTTGGATAGCAACCTCTTAACCTTAATTACACCCTGCTGGGTCACCCTAAATCAGCTCTCCCCTCTTCCTGGGTCCGTACCTCCCAGACACTTAAAGAAAAGCCCTGTCACCCCATACGTTTTGCAGTGCAGCAGCCAAAATAAACACTCCTTTTAACTTTCATCATTAATCAAAACCTGCATGTTTTTGTCATTCTCGGAACTCCTTTCAGTCTGTGAAAACCCATCCGACATGCGTGCAGCCAGAGTGTGCACGCTGCTGAGAGTGCACACTCCCTGCACTCCCAGAAGCAAGCCCTCCTGGCACCTGTGACTCCGTGCAAGCACAGTCTAGACTCGCTACGTCCACCAAACCCAGTCTGGAGTGACTCGGAGCAAGTGGAGAGCAGGGGAGCAAGCTGTCACCCCGATGCTTTAAGAAGCCCGACCTCTCACAAGACCCCCGTAAGAGCGATGATGGAAAAGAAGTTGCAGGGAGCTCGAAAGCAGGATTAAGGCATGCGCTGGTGGCCCCCAGCCTACGAGACCTAGAGAGGAAGGCCCGACTCCACTCACTGCTCTGCTCACTGCGGCGAGACCACAAACACTACAGGGCTCTCACTGCAGTCCTTTGTTTTATCCTCATCCGAGGACATTTTTGTTCACTGCTGTCAGAGGAGAAGGGCGAGACAGAGAAATACACGCGGGACAGAAACATCAACTGGTTGCCTTCCTGCACGCACCTCGACCGGGAATCCAACCCACAACCTGGGTATGTGCCTTGACCCACAACCTTTTGGTGATGAGATGACACTCCAGCCAACTGAGCCACACCGGCCAGGGCTGCGGTCCTTCTTTACGCTGCCTCTGTTGTCCAAACAAGAGGCGGCTCTCCAAGCACAGAGCAGGACATGGCTGGCAAATTAGCACACACTTCGCTCTACCCTGTGGATAGTATTTCGAGTGACCCCAGTAAGCCTCAAAATTGTCCTAACTGCCAAAACTGTGTTTCTGCCCTGGCTGGTGTGGCTCAGTGGATTGGGCACTGCACTGCAAACTAGAAAGCTGCTGGTTCGACTCCTGGCCAGGGCACATGCCTGGGTTGCAGGCCAGGTCCCCTGGGGGCGCGAGAGAAGCAACTAATGGGTGAATCTCTTGCACACTGCAGTTCCTCTCCCTCTCTCCCTTACTTCCCGTCTCTAAAAGTAAATAAACAAAACTTTTTTTTTTAATGACAACAGCCAACACAATAGCGATCTGATGTAAATTAATCAACATTATTTTTTTTTAAGTCCTGTGTTTCCCATATTTCTAGATTTCATGAACTGTGAGTATTTCGACAAATTTTGTTTGTGGGGAGTCAGATGTGGTCGGTAGTAAACTTAACAGTTTTCAATTTTGTTAAGAATTTTTTTTTTAAAACTATCATTTCTTCTCATCATCATTTCATTAAAGAAGGGACTTCTTCAGTCTAACCAAATTAGGAAGGACATAAAGCAGGATAAAGAATGATCCTTTAGGCAGCACCAGCCCCTCCTCTAGGAGACTGTTGCAGCCGGCCAGTCCTCGGGTCCACAGTAACCAAGTGTGACCGACAGGCGGTGATCAAATATGCCGCTATGCCGGGAGATGCAACAGGACTCAGTGGAATGTGCTACCCAGACACTGGAGACATGTAACAGAGAGAAGGGCATGGCAGCCCATAGTAGGAAGGGCTGGCACTGCACGGTGGGCGAAACTTCACGAGTCACCTGACCGTGTACCAAACACTTCCTCCACTTCTACCTGGGCCAAGCAGCCGTCCCTCTGTTCAAATCTGGTTAAAAGCATGGGCGGTGCCACACACCCCATGACCCACACAAACGCAAGGGCCACTGCCCACTTTCCAAATGCCAGAGACTGAGTCTTCAGCCTTGCCTGAAGGAACACCTTGATCTTGAACCTTTATTGTATTGTTTTGAACAGGGCATTCTCTGTACTCATTTGTGGTGGTTACAAAACAATTAGGAAAAAATGACCATTTAAATTGAATGCATTTAGTCAATGAAAAACTTACTACATTGTTCTTGGCTTTTCATGTTGGTAAAAACTTCATCAGAGACTGGTGTTTGAAGACACCGTGCTCTCTTTTTCAGTCTATAGTCCAAGCCCAAGGCTGATTTTTCAGACTCTCTCCCTACCCTTCCCCAAACAAGAAAGGCCGAAGGCCACTCTACTGCTCCTCGGTGACAACAGTCTGACATGGAAGGCATGACGTGGATACAGCCATCTAACCAGTAAACTTCCTCCTCAGTTGAGGCCCTACAGGGAGACTCCCTGCCCTTGCAGAGGACGCTGCCAAGCTCGCTGACCCCAGAGGCCTTTCCAGGTTGTAAGTGCTCAGCACAGCATCTCACGGATAAGCACTCAGTCCTGTGCCGGCACCCCGGGCCTTGGGGCCTCACACACCCACGCGGCCGAGCATCACTGCCAAGCGCACCCTGGGGTCAGCGCACCTTCTCTCTCGATAGATAATGCACCTGAAGGCCTCGGTCCATTATCCCCAGAGAAGATCGACATGGTGTGTTTCTACAGTGCCACTGGGGAAAGAAAACTAGTGTATTCTGGAACGACCCGAAAGCGACAGGCAGGTTCTGGACTCAGCAATGGAGGAGCAGTTTGCATTCAACCAACCTCCACCCAAATAACAATGATAAACTCTGGACAAAACAGATAAAATAACTACTTGAAGGTACTGGAGGGCAAACAAAAGCAGGCAGAAACAGGAAGGAATTTGATCCTTGGAAGAAAAGAATTGCACGGGGTAGAGATCCATTTTTAAACGGTTTCCTCTTGAGGGCAATCTCCAGTCCAGGCAGCAATTGAGCAGCTAGAACTCAAGCAGAAAGCTGCAGTTTTATTGGTTTGAGGACAAACTTGGGAGCTGCCAGAGTCGCTAGGAATAGAGAGGGAGCGATCCTGGAAAGGAGGGAGCCCCGAATCTGCATGTAAACTCCCCCCAAATCCTTTAGTGAACACCTGCACTGCACACACACAGAGGAGACGCTAAGAAGCCCAGTGAAAAGCAACTACTGAAGGGCAAAAAAGAAAAAAACAACAAACAGAGATGAGATTTCAGCTGCTGCTCCCTGCAAGGGAAACAGTGACTGGAGTTTGAGTTCCCCGAGTCAGAGATGCTCGGTGCGCACCTGGGTTTTCCACTGACATCCCAGAGGAGCCACACCTCAGGGGTGACGGCCGTGTTCTGGGACCGTCGGATTTGCTCTGGGACTAAGGGCAAACCAAATCTAAACCCAATTGTTCATAAATTCAATATAATCTACAAATAACTAAACTGCATACCCCCCAAATTAAAAATGCATCTGCCTTTTGATCCAGCAATCCCACTTCTGGGAATATATACGAAGGAACCCAAAACACTAATTAGAAAGAACATAAGTACCTCTTTGTTCATTGCAGCGTTATTTACAATCACCAAGATATGGAAGTAGCCCAAGTGTCCATCAATAGATGAGTAGATAAAATGACTATGGGATATTTACACAATGGAATTCTACTTGGCCATAAAAAAGAAGAAAATTTAACTCCTGGCCAAGATGGAGGCGTAGTAGACACGCTGTGCCTCCTCACACAACCAAAAGGACGATAGCAATTTAAAACCAAAAAACAACCAGATCTGACAGAAAATGGAAATGTATGGAAGTCCGACAACCAAGGAGTGAAAGAAGACACATCCATCCAGACCATTAGGAGGGGTGGAGTCGGGCAGCTGGGATGGAGAGGATGCACAGCAAGGCTGCGACAGGTGGAGCCAGCGAGGAGGAGGACTGCTGACCGATCCCACATTTGCTTGCAGATAAACCAGAGGAACAATAGGGGAGCAGGACAGACTGTGCAACCCACGGCCCCAGCACCGGGAAATAAAGCCTCAAACCACTGACCGAAAACACCTGGGGGGTTGAGGCAGCAGGAGAAACTCCCAGCCTCACAAGAGAGTTCACTGGAGAGGCCCACAGGGTCCTACAATGTACACAAGCCCACCCACCCAGGAACCAGCACCAGAAGGGCCCACTTTGCTTGTGGGAAGTGGGGGAAGTGACTAAAATCCAAGAGAGAGTGGAACAAGCGCCCTTGTTCCCTCTCAGACCCCTACCCCACATACAGCATCACAACACAGCGACTAGGTTACCCCACCTGCTGAACACCTAAGGCTCCACCCCTCATATATAACAGGCGCATCAACATAAATAAAATGGCCCAAATGAAAGAACAGATCAAAGCTCCAGGAAAAAATACAACTAAGCAATGAAGAGATAGCCAACCTATCAGATGCACAGTTCAAAACACTGGTAATCAGGATGCTCACAGAATTGGTTAAATTTGGTCACAAATTAGATGAAAAAGTGAAGGCTACGCTAAATGAAATAAAGGAAAATGTACAGGGAACCAACAGTGATGGGAAGGAAACTGGGACTCTAATCAATGGTGTGGACCAGAAGGAAGAAAGAAACATCCAACCAGAAAAGAATGAAGAAACAAGAATTAAAAAAAAATGAGGAGAGGCTTAGGAACCTACAGGACATCTTTAAACATTCCAAACATCTGAATTACAGGGGTACCAGAAGGGGAAGAGGAAGAGCAACAAGTGGAAAACTTATTTGAACAAATAATAAAGGAGAACTTTCCCAATCTGGCAAAGGAAATAGACTTCCAGGAAGTCCAGGAAGCTCAGAGAGTCCCAAAGAAGGTGGACCCAAGGAGGAACACACCAAGGCACATCATCATTACAATAGCCAAGATTAAAATGAAAGAGAGAATTCTAGAAGCAGCAAGAGATAAGAGGACAGTCACCTACAGAGGAGTTCCCATCAGACTGTCAGCTGATTTCTCAAAAGAGACCTTACAGGCAAGAAGGGGTTGGAAAGAAGTATTCCAAGTCATGAAAGGCAAGGGCCTACATCCAAGATTGCTCTATCCAGCAAAGCTTTCATTTAGAATGGAAGGGCAGATAAAGTGCTTCACAGATATGGTCAAGTTAACAGAGTTCATCATCACCAAGCCCTTATCACATGAAATGTTAAAGGGATTTACCTTAGAAAAAGAAGATAAAAAACATGTACAGTAAAATGACAGCAAACTCATAATCATTAACGATCACACCTAAAACAAAAACAAACTAAGCAAACAACTAGAACAGGGACAGAACCACAGAAATGGAGATCACATGGAGGGTTAGCAACAGGGGAGGGGGAGAAAGGGGGAACAGGTACAGAGAATAAGTAGCATAGATTACCATCACCCTCTCGGTAAGAAGAGTAGAGGAATGTAGAAGCCAAAGAACTTGTACGTATGACCCACGGACATGAACTAAAGGGGGTTAATGTGGGTGGGAGGGGGTATGCAAGGTGGAGGGGAGTGAAGGAGGGAAATGGGACAACTGTAATAGCATAATCAATAAAATATACTTTAAAAAAAAGAAAATTTTACCCTTTGCAACAGTATGCATGGGCCTGGAGGACATTATGCTAAGTGAAATAAGCCAGTCAGAGAAAGACAAATACCATATGATTCACTCATATGCAGAATCTAATGAACAAACTGAACTAACAAGCAAAACAGAGACAGACTCATAGATGGAGAACAGATGACAGCTAGTGGGGGTCGGGAGAGGTTAGGGGGTGGAGGGATTGAGCAAAAAGAAAAAAGGACTCCTGGAGAACAGCGTGGTCATTGATGAGGGGGGAGGGGAGGTATAAGGGGATAAATGGTAATGAAAAGAAATACAATAAATATTAAATTTTTTAAAAAATCGACACTTATAAAAGGCAGTACTATAACCCAGACTTTATAGAATGTATTATCCACAATGTCTTCTGTACCAAAAAAAAAAAAAAAAATTACTAGACCTGTGAAGAAACATGAAAATGTGACCCCTTGTCAAAAGAAAACAAACAAAAAATAAACTGACCCCAAGATGACCCAGATATTGGAATTTAAAGATAAGGGTTTTAAAGCAACTACTATAAATACATTCAAGGATTCAAATGAAAATATGGTCATAATGAATTAAATGAGGCATCTAACAGAAACAGAAGATATGTAAAGGGGAAAAAATGAGATAAAAACAAATGGAAATATAAAATTTTCAATTCAAATTTAAATTCAAATTGACAATTTTACATCTGAAACAAAAAGTTCAGTTTAAAGACACCAAAAGAAATAATCAGTGGACTTAAAGACAGCCCAAAAGAAAGCGTACAGTTTGAAGAACAAAAAGATAACAGAGGGATAAAAAATAAAAAGGCTTCAGGGACAAAAAACACAGGACAAGCCAGTGGGACAATATCAAGCCATTGGGAGTCCCATGAACAAGGACAGAGAAATTGAGCAGAAAAGATACCTGAAGAAATAATGCCTCAAGTTTCCCCAGCGTGGTGAAAATACCGACTCACTGCTAAGAACTTCATCGAACCCCACACAGGACCGATACGAAGATAATCAGAGGAAGGCTCATCACAGTCAAACGCTTAAAAACCGAAAAAGGCAAAAAGGAAATCTCTAAGGCAGCAAGAGAAAAAAAAGATTTATATCCAGAACAACCATTAAAAACAATAAAGGCCAGAGGACAAAAGAAAGACAATTTTAAAAGTGCCGAAATAAAAAAAACTCTTAATCCAGAATTCTTTATCAACAGACAACATCCTTCGAAAATGAGGGTGAAATAAAAAGTTTCAGGTTAAGAAAGAGAGAAGTTTTCTTGGCAAAACCACACCACGAGGAATGCTGAGAACAGTGACTCAGGCTGAAGAGAAATGACCCCAGATGGACACCTGGGCCCACAGGACAGAACGAAGAACAGGAGAAATGGTGGACATGTGAGAGAATATAAGAGACTATCTCTTTTTTCTAATTTCTCTAAATGACAACTGCTTAAACTGAAACGACAAATGGTATCGTGGGGCTTATAACACACGCGGTTTTAAAGCAGACGACATCACCGGCACGAAGAATGGGGGGGGCAAATGGGACTTACACGGCTGCAACATCTCACACTCCACGTGAGATGCCGTGGTATTAACAAGATGTAGCCAGTGACAGGAATGCATGTTCCGGTTCCTACAGCAACCACTAAAGAACAGCACATACCAAAAAGCCAATGGACGGATTGAAACGGAATTATAAAAGCAATTGGCTAAACACGGTGACATGATTCTCTATTACGCTGGGTAAAGGCACGTGACCAGAAATGTTTCAGTCTACCACCAATGACACTCAGCATTAGTTAGTATTCTTTTCCTGTAAAGCATCATTATTAAAAGAATATTTTACTATCATTCTGCTCCTTCTCTGTAATTATCGACACGCTGCATAATGAGAAGAAATCTAGCCTAATTATTTCAGTGGGGCTTCCCGACCACAGTCTCCCAGGTCCCAGGCTGATCGGGGCCACAGCGTACTCTTTCCAGCCCCTCGGCTCTCCAAAGCCTGGCTTTCCCCCATGAACTTCGTTTCCCTTGCAGTTCTCTCAAACAGAGGCTTCGCAGTCTCCGAAATCCCACACAAACCAGGGTCCCAACAGAACGTCCCTGCCCCACTGCTCAAAGTTCCCCCAGACCACTACTGCTCCTCCAAGTTGCCGCCGAGCACTTCCCGCGGGACTCACACCACTCAGCTACCTCAGCCCTCTCTCCTCCTCCATCCCTGTCACTAACCACTGCCTGAGTCCAGACGGGTCAGAAACTGGGGCCTCCCTGCCCCACAGCTAGGCCCATCATTCTAAGTCGATGTTCACATGCACAATTCATCGAATGCTTTGCCCCCGCATTCCTGGAGCCTTTAAACACCAATGACCCTGCTATTCTGTCAAACTTGTTATAACCTGGAACTGCTCTATTCTCTCAAATATTTAGTCCCCTCTTTCCTTCCTTATCTGAGAACTTCCTTCTCGGTTGCACCTCCAATGCACCTCCCTCCCTATCGACCCAGCTCACTTCCGAGGTCCATCACAGCATGCCTCACCTCCTTGTCATTTTACCACATTTCCCCAAGAAATTTCCAAACTTGGGTCAAGCCAACCATATGCCTCCACTGTGTCAATAACCAGCCTACGGAAGGACATTGGAGAACATGCACAAAAATGCAAGGCTTACAAGCGCGTGTTCTGCCTTCTCTCATCTGGGTCCTCCTGACCTCCCTGCTTCCAGTCTCACGTTCCTCCACTCTGTACTCCACAGCGCAGGGCCCAGGGAGTTACCGAGTTCTGGACAGGGAGGGGAGATTAGGTCTCAATCAGGAGGCATTTCCACGGAAGCATTTCTGGTACAGTGCCTACCATGACCTCCAAAGAAAGGCACCTGAATATTCAAGGCTCTAGTAACTTAGCTGTGATTTCTTTTCTTATTATAAGTAAGTATTTACTTTCATATCTCATTGTAAATTCATAAATTTGAATTATTTTTCTTGAAGAAGACCTCCAAGTTATCTAAGTGTCAGGACTCACAGAACCTGGATTCGCCCCTGACCAATTACTGCCTAAGTGCTCTCTCTAAAATGCAAATCTGGTATCTCCTCTCTGCTTAAAACCCTCACACATCTGCACCCAAAGATCATCAAGGGTCTGCGTGCACCCAAAGGAACCAGTTCTTCCTATATGTTCTTAGAGACCCCAGAATATACGCTGATGGCCCCCGTCTCTGCTATCACTAGTTCCCAACTTCCTCTCTTAGGCTCAGCTGTCTACTTGACAGACCCCTGAAAACACTGAAGCCAGCTCAAAGTCAACGTGCCCGAAACTGGAATAACGACCTCTGCTTGCTCCCCACCTCCTGACTCTCGAACTCTCGGTCTCGAGATAGTTATCTATTCAGTCTTCTTAGCCACGCGCCAGGTCAGCTCCAGACTCGCCTTCCCTCTCCTCTCGCCTCAATGGCCAATCTATCACCGCGTCTCATCCTTCTCCCCTCAAAACGGCTCTGGGCACCGACCTCTCCTCCTCGCCTCCCTGCCAGGCTTAGTTTATTGTTGCCCAAAGTAAGGTCCACGTGCCGCTGGTGCAAGCCATGTGACTCGAGGTGGTACACGTCTGCCTTTTGAAAAAACAGCCATGCGTGTATTTTAGTGTGGATTAGGAAAGATGTTACTATCACAAATTATACTTTCATTGATAAAGTGTCTCTTTAAAAATAAGTGCATTTAAATATAAAGTGGGAGTTGATTTAGATAAAAATGTGAATACGACTAACGTGAATGGCGTGTAAATACCCGAAACTGTGAAACCGTCTGGGAAGGCCGGAGTTCACACGGCAGCATCTCTCGGAAGCTCTGCTCTAAGCGGCCTCCTCCTGGTCTCCCTGACAA
>PVKM010025017.1:0-20173 GCA_004027735.1 Carollia perspicillata
ATGCCTGCTGCTCTGGATGTGACTCTTTGTAGTGCAGTGACCACTATGTCAATACCCTCAAAATTCTAGTTGTAGGCTGGTCAGACTCCCCCCAAAAATTGAACTCTAAAGGCGTATGTAAAATATAGGTGAGCGGGAACACTACACAGTAGAGGAGAGGAGCTGGGATCTCACTGCATGGACTTACATCCCTCTTTTGTTTTGGTTTTAATGGGAATTCTAAGATCCTTCTGAGCACTCTGGCCCAATGTGCCTCCAGGTTTTACATATGCCAAAATTAAAACTCTGTTTTCTTTCAGGGTGACATAGGAGCAGCTCTGATGCAGTACAAAATGAGGGAGAAGTTCTGAGTATCTGAGTAACCAGCTCTCTTCCACTGCCTCCTGGCTTCTGTAGTTGCTGTTGGAAAACCCGCTGTAAATCTTATTTTTACTGCAACGAAGTTTATGTGGTTTTCTTTTCCTCCCTACTCTGGTTGATTTTAAAGACATTTCACTTTGTCGTTGGTTTTTGACAAATTGGTTGTAATGCATATAAATGTGATTTATATGTGATCATTTTGGGGAGTTGCTGAAATTCTTAAGGTGATGACTGATGTCTTTCATTGTTTTTGAAAGTCTCATCAATGATTACTATTAATACAGCCACTGCTTTGTTCTCTATTCTCCTTTTGAGACTCAAGTTATATGTGACACAAAGTTTTGAGTGTGTTTTGTGTCTCTTACTTATAACATTTGTTCCCCTAATTCCTCTCTGTACATCAGTTCAGATATTTCCCAGCAGGCTCTCTTCCAGTTTACTATGCTAACTGGATCATCTTTGGTTTTAATTCAATTGCATATTTTTATCTAATATATATGACATGGGTCTTGCCTCTTCACATGTCTAGATTATGTTATTGCATGCTGAACTGTGGATAAAAGAACTGCAGAGACACCAAATTTTGCAACTTCCACCAAAAGGTCATCCTTCCGAAAGAGTCGCTTTGTTCCTCCGTTGAGCAGATTTGGGAGTGGTTGGGAGACCTGAAGGCAGGCACTGAGCTGAGTTGGGGTTGAGGTGCACTCTGGAGAGATTCAATAGACTTCTACGTTATCTTTGCTTCTAGGACGTCTTCCAGAGTTTTCAACCAGGAACCTGGTGGGCATTTAACTCATCAGTCCTTTAATACTGTGGGAGATCGATTCTACTCTGTGTAAGCTGAGATCTTTAGCTGCATGACCCACACATCATCAAAGTTTGGAAAACATTTTCGAGGGGAAGACTGGCCATGTGTTTGAAGCCAATTAAATCTCTAATTTGTGACTAGACCTTTGCAGGACTGCCAGAATATCTGCTTGTTTCTCTCTCTCTCTGAGAAGCGCCATCGCTGGAGGCTCAGCATCCAGCTAAAGCCAAAACAGTTTCATCTTCTCTCTCCTTCTCCTTGTTCTTGTGGGCTGATGACATTTCAACATTGCCTTCTGGCCTCAAAACGTGTCAAGAAAAACCTGAGGTAATCAGGAGTATGTGTTCAATCTTCCTTTTTATTTAGCTGAAAACCCACAATATTTTCTTAAAACATTGAACATAATATTTGGAATTTCTTTACTCCTTGAAATATCACCGCACTCCTCGAATATTACTGTCTCATCTGAAGTAATTAGTTTTGTACTGTTCTCCTTAAATATTACCATCTCATCTGAAGTAATTAGGTTTCATTCCTATTTGGCTGTTACCCCATGTTTGGGATTGTGAGGATTTTTTTTCCTGTTCTTGTATATTTTCAAATTTTCAAATAAAGGGTATTTTCTATCCTTAAAAAAATAAAGTCTTCAAACTGGGGTATATATAAGATTCCACATCCAAGATTCATAGCATTTTTCTTTTTATATATCTTTAGTAACATTCAAAATGCTATGTTTTTGATACACGTAGAATCTGTTTTTAAAATTCTCTTCACCCTCTTGAACCAGAAACTAATGGCTATACTTTAAGACTATTTTTTATTTCAAAGCTCTGTTACTCAAATGATTAAAATTTTTACATGAAAAACTTTGAAAGGTCTGTGGACTACAATAATTAACACAATTTCATACCCAGTACTATTTTCTTTTCAAACAGACTACTTCTAAGAGTTTATATTTCAGTGGGTAATCTGTGTCTGTACTTTCTAGAGAGAATATGAACAATAAATTGAGTATCTCTAAAAATTAAAAATGAAGGTGACTTCAAGAGTTAAACTATTCCATAAATCCATATAAAATCATAGCAGAGATTATATATCTATCCTATTATTTGAAAGAGGCTAGCTCCAAGACCTGTAAGAACTAATACAAACAGATTAAACACTGTGGTACAACAAAGAAGTAATAACGTATAAACTCTAGAACGTTAGCTAAAGAGAATAATAGCAAAAGGAAAGTTTGGTGGACATATATATACTAAACAAGGGAAGTGCCCATCACCCACAGTTATTCTATCCAATTCCGTCACAGTTACTGAATAAAGTCAGGATGATAAATGGCTTGTATGTTAAAGAATTATCAAATCAAGAGTATCAATCCATTAATTCCAGAGAATGGTAGGCAAATGTGACACATTTTTTTCATTTCTATTTCTCCCTTGCTATTCATTTTCACTTGGCCCCTAGGTAATTGGGAGACTTCAGCTTCCAGAATACATAATATCTTACCCAAACAAGAAATCCATTACTTATATTTGAAACAAAGGGCTTCCCTGGTACGTTGGTTTATCTATCTGTGTCAGCATTTTGGAAGAGGCACACAAATAAGGGAAATGAAAGCAGGGCAGAGAATTCTAAGCATACCCATCATTCAACAGTTATGTCAGATTCTGCGGCCACTTCTGAAATAGAAGTAGAAATGCATTTTAGATAAATGAAATGGGCCCCTCTATTTATCTAGCATCCTGTGATTGTCAGACAGTATTTGCTATTGTCTTACAGAAATTTCCTGACCTCATTTCATAAAACCAAATGATACACATGACTAAGAAAAATATTTCTGCATCTTCAATTTAGTTTTTAAGGCTGCAAATGAAGCATGAATTCAGAAATGGATAGGTAGAATTATTAAAAACTAAGGCTTGTACAACACAATAAAATGCATTCAATAATCAAACTTGTATTGCACTTGTTTTCAAAGACATGAAAACATTTCACTTCTTCACTGCTCGGGGATAGTCCAGGTCCAGAACACCAGGACAAGGCTAAGTAAAATACTAGGGAATGCACACTGAATGGGTGTTCTGGTGCCCTCCTCAGCTCTCCTTACAGGAGGATGAGCCTTCCTGTCACTGCTGCCATGGCAAGTTGATAGCAGCTCAAGGCTGTCCCCTCCTCTGGAGAACTGCTCTTGGCTGGTCAGGAGATTATGTCACCACCCCTCCAAACTCTAAAATCTTTAGCTAAAGACTGAAGGACAAGGGAAGAGTTGGGTATAAGTCATCCCCCTTGCCTCAAAGGGGATGGACTGGGATTCCATTCATACAGCAGAGTGCCCTTGGCATCAGGCTGACACTGGACTCCTGCTGAGAGCAAGCCCTTGCTTCCTCCCTCCCTCCCTCCCTCCCTCCCTCCCTCCTTCCCTCCCTCCCTCTGCTATGCCCCTCACTCCTCACCTGCTGAGAACATGCTCTCGATAAAGCACAAAGACAGGAATCCCTGTCTGACTTACAGGGAACTTGACTTAAACCCAGATATAAATTGCATGGTAAATTAACAATTATATTCATTGTGAGCTAGTTGTCAACCATAGGTGACTCAGCAGTCACTAGCAATGAGTACCAAAAAATAGCATGTCGGTTGGTGATTAGAGCCTCTCCTTGGGAGTGCCACATACCCAGGTCCAAAGCCTAGCTCTACCACATACCAGGTGGGTGATCTTGGGGAAATCACAGAAACCATCCAAGTTTCAACTCCTCCTCCGTAACATATTGAAAATAACACCTACCCCTTGGTGCTACAGAGAAAAAAATAAGATGATGCATAAGAAGAGCTGAGTACAGAGTAGGACAGCAAATTCTGTCTGTTATTGGTGTTGTTGAGTCATCATTATCTTATGATAAATTAGGTCATTAAAGTGACATCAAAGGAGCATAATGCCAAGTTTCCAATTATAGGGCAAATTTTTTTAAAGAAAGAGGAATCCAGGGGCATTTAAGCAATGACAGAAGAAAGAGTAAAGGGAAGGATGGTGCACATTAGGATTTTAATGCTGAAAGGGTCCTCAGGGATAACTCCGGACTCTCCTCTCCAAAACACATCATGGAGAAAATTGAGGTCCGACGAGGTTAAGTGGTTTGTTCAAAGTATCCCCACTTTGTTATTTACAGAAATGTTGGAAGCATGAATAAATCTGTTTGTATGTAGTAGGAAATTAGAATGGCTGGAATGGTGGGGTGTGGGGAACCTGGGGAGAAGACAGGGAACTGTTAAGTGCATCCCTAGGGGCTAGTCTTGTTTTTCCTAATGCTGTCTGGGACAAAATGCTAATGTCTGCCAATATCTAAATGTCCAAGCTGTTTGCCTTTTCCTAGGTACACGGAAAAACTACAATTCCCAGCCCCCTTGCATGTGGTTGAGGCCATGTGACTAAGTTATGGCCACTGGAATTTGGGGAGAAGGCAGGTGTACCCCTCCCGGGCATGGCCCAGATAGAGCTCCTCTGGAGGATCCTCAACTCCTCCATCCATGCTGTCCCTGCGGTGTGGGCTGAGGATGGAGGAACCATAAAGAAGAGCATCCTGGATCCCTGGATGGCAGCGTGGAACACTGCCCAGACCCTCCGCACTGCACTCTCACAAAACTGAGGACTAGGGCTTTGTCTGGATGGTTAGCCACTGAGAGCACAGGGTTCTGTTAACAGCAGTTAACTCAACTTGATGAATGCTCTCTGATATTAGTAAAACCTTAGTCCTCATCTATATAAAGTATACCTAAACAACTTTAAATCCTCTGAGAAGGTAAGAGGAAAGGAAAGTAGGTGTGTTTCAATAAATGGGTAGATAAAACAGCTCTTGACAGGGAATTTTCACCAAGGGAGTGAATGTAAGAAATGAGAGTCTGGGGACGAATCATTCCACTATCTTAGGATTCTGACCCATGGGCCTCGGCCTAGTGTAGACCATGAAATTATTGCACAGGGAGTCAAAATGAACACACCAACCTGACATTGTCTGAGAAAAGCAAAACCAAAAACAAAGAATCACACTGCATTAATACTGAGTTTTCTCCTCCACCCAGGAAACAGTCACTGAGGACTGGCGTGCAGTAGGTCCCATGACAGGTGATACACTTGTCCTTAAAGGAGCAAAAAGGAAATATTCCAGGCTTCATGGGTCAGTCTCTGTTACAACTGGTCAGCCCTGCTGATGGAGAAGTCACAGCCAACACTACAGGAATGGAGTAGTCTGCGCCCCAATAAATGTTATTAACTATAGTCACCAGAGGGCAATATGCAAATGAAAGAGCGTGGCTGGGTTTCAGTAAAATTTTAACTGAGATACACACCTTAGTTTGCAGACCCTTAAATGGTTTTAATAAAGATTACTTCTAAGATCCCTTCTACTTCTACACTATGAGTTTAAGAATATATTTGATAAAGACAGAAAATAAATAAAATTTATAATCATGGTTTTTGGGGACTACAGGGGAGACCAGTCTCCTCTTGTTCCATATAAATATAAAACTTGATTTTTAAATGAATTAATGTGACTATCTGATTTAAATAGTTATTCTAAATTATTAGTTAATACATTATTGTTTAAATTTTACAGATAAATTCCAACAGAGGTGAATAATGTTGTATTGTTATGACCCATTAAAGAGAGTATTAGTATTATAAATTGACTCAATTAATTTTAAATTTAATTTCATATTAATAAAAGCAAGAAATTTAAACCCAAGTCTCCCAGCAGCTTCTGTAGAAATTGCCACTAAGGTTTCATACATGCATTTGGTTAAATATATGAATAAATCTAAAGAGGAAAATTCCCTAAGCACATGAAATATCTTATAAATTTAATCAAATAATAGGAAAAGTGGCTTCTTCAAATATATGGAAGCTGAGGTTGCAATCACCCCCCACAGAGTCACCGCACCTTGACACTGTTCACATTCAGAGCCGGGACATTCTTAGTTGAGCATGGAGGGGCTTCCCTGTACACTGCAGGATTGTTAGCAGTGCCCCCGACCCCTGGTCCCTGCCCATCAGATGCCAGTAGCAGCCTGCCCCCTCCTGTGGGGACAACCAGCTGTTTCCAGTGTGTTGAACGGCCCCTAGTTGAGAAACATTGGCTTAGAAATTGAAATTCAATTCCCCAAACCCAAATATACAGGAAACAAAGTTAACACCTATCTTAACTTTCCAGAGGCTTCTGATATTGACCAGGTAGCCAGAGATTTAACAGTTTTCAATTTAGAAGTGGTAGAGAGGCAGGTGGCAAATTGGAACACAGATTTCAATGTTTATGCTTACCCCTGCAGTTGTAAGTGAGAAACAGGCTGTGAGTTCCTTTTCCCTCAGTAACAAAACAATATAAAAATGGATTTTGAGCTATTTCCCCAAAGAACGTGAGAAAGATAGCGAGGTTAAATGAGCTGCAGTCCCTTCGTGTTCTTAGGAGGCTGTTCAAGGAGCGTGTTTGTCGGGCCATCCAGGGTACGATCCCAGATGGGCAAATGCGAATGAGTCTGGAGACCAGCTGTATTTTCAGATTTTTCAAAAAGCTTTGTTCTTGCAAAATAACCACTGTGATCAAGGCAAGGAGGAAAGTGATACTGAAGAGCTGAATGTGTTATTATGACAAGTAGGAGAGACACATACTGGTAAACTGCCACGTCTTCTATTACGATGCCTGGAAATGATTGGTTTTCAAGACGTAATGGCTACATTTCAGCACACGGTGAGATGTGAGGGAATTTATCACAGCCTCCGAGTGGAAAGACACCTTATAAATGATAGCACATTAATATTTGATTCCCTAGTTGGTGATGCAATCCAGGTTTTATTTCTGTAAATTAAAAGCAACTCTTGGTCTTTCACTTTAATACATTAAAGTATGGCTGTTGATAAAATGAAAAGCATAGTACATATTCCAAAGATAGCCATTTTACCTTGTGATATGTTTATATGTGAATATTCTTGTGATGCCAAGAGATCTAACTCAAATGGATAATGCTTCCTCAGAGCAGTAGAGTAATCGTGTGTGCCCCTAATCCTTGCTCAGACCTTTCCTGCCTTAGAAACTCCACTGGCTAGGTCTCAACTTTACTAAGGAGGCAAAGACTATAAGACTTCTGATTTGGGTTCTGTTGACATCTGGCTTGCAGTGAGTTTTCCCATTCTGGAGCCACCCCACAGAAGCCCATTGGTCTCATCAGTGGGTCTCGGCATGGTTTTGCACCCCGAGCCACAGACACGCCCGGCTCTGGAAGGACAGCGTGCCCTGACTGCCGTTGCCATGCCAGCGGCTCACCTCTCATCCTTCCCTCACCGCTCTGGCAGGAATAGAAGCTGGAACCCTCACTAAATGCCAGACTGTGGATAACTGAGTCGCCATGTGGGGACCACCTTGACCTGAGGACAGGGCGAGGGAAAAGACACACTAAGAGGTGCTCGCCATGGCTCGCCATGGCCAAGAACTGTGCTGGCCGCTCAACATGAACAGCATGTGGAATTTGGAGGACACTGATGGGGTGGAGGGCCTCTGGAATTGTGTGGAAATCACTAAATTGAGTTTTTAAAAAACATTATTCAACACCTGCCTTCTCAGGACTGATCCTAAAACAACGTCAAGATGGGAGAAGAATTGGGGGAAGAGGAGAAGTACAGAGCAGTATTGAGCAGACAGGTGAATGGGATCAGAGCCAGGAATTACCTCTGTTGTTCTAGAATCATCCTTTGGGATGTGAGTGTGCACAGTAGGATGCCTACTGCAGCAAGTGTTTCTCATTGCGCTGGTATCTGGGCTGCATTCCTTTCCTTTCCTTCATGATAGGGACACGAATGTGAAGTTTACCCACACTCACTCAGCTAGTGGTAAGTTAAAAAAAAATTTTAGAAAAAGAGTGAATGTGTTACTAAAGATCGAGGGATGAAAACGTTCACAGACATTTGTTGTGAGTCTACCACCTGCCAAGTAACCTAATCTAATGCTCTGCTCTAATCTAATACTGAGGAGACAAAGAGAAATGCAGGGCTCCTCACAGCACACACTGCAAATTTCAATGTGAGGCAATAGGTTCTAGTCATAAATAAACACTCTGAGGCTATAAAATGCATCAGAGGGTCATTAGCTCAAAGGGACTCAGGATTGGTTACAAGGAAGACTCGGGAGGGGCCATCTTTTTCTAGATTGAGAAGATGATAGGGTGGAAGTGTTTCTGGGAGAGAGGACAGCCAGAGCAAACTCTTAAAGGTGGGCAATAACCTCCCACTTAGGAAGCTATAAGCAGCTTATAGACAAGGTGGAAGTGTCCCAAGGTGGTGGGGGTGATGGAGAGAGACAGGGGCAATGCAAGCTGCCACCAGGAAGTGGACCCTGCTGTTGGGAAGAGACGGGGGCAAGATCAAACAAAGCTTGTCTGGCATTAAAAAAAAATCTATCATGGACTCTCAATTCTGATGCTCCCCATTTTTTGCACATTGCTTGTTCTCGCTGGACTCAGTTTCTTCATTTTCTCATATTTAAAAAAAATGCTCTATCTTTGCAGAGACAGGGAAGGAAAACAGTATTAGCCTAAGATATCCAAATCAATCCAGGTGCTCCCTGGCAGACAATAACACTTCTATAATATAACTGAAGGTGTCCAGGACTTACATGCGTCTGTCACCCATGATCTAGAACTCCACTGTCCAACTGGGTCACTCTCAGCCACACGTAGCTTTCAAATGCTGCCTAGTCCAAATAGGAATATGCTCTGAGAGTAAACACACACCAGAGTTTAAAGACTTACTACAAAAAAAAGGAATATAATATCTCAATTTCTTATAATGTAACGGGTGCATGTTGGAATGATGGCTTTGCTATAATGAGGAAGGTAAAACATATTACTAAAAAATAATTTCTTCTGTATCTTTGTACTTGTTTCAATGTAACTACCACCAGACAATCTTAAATTACCAAGGAGGCTCATATTATGTTCTGGACAGAGCTGTTTCTAACACCAGGACAGCTCTTTCTGCATCACTGTGTCTCCTCTTCTTTTCAGCCTTGGAAATAGTCTTGTAAATTAAAATACAATATTCATAGAAATCAATAGTTTTGGTGCAGAAATTTCATCAGAGACATGTAAAAAAAAAAGTTTGATGGGAAGGACTGCCAGCTTTCTCTCTCTCCACCCTGAGTAAACAGTAGGTTACCAAGCATCATACACAACCTAGAATGTGAGAGGAGATCTGTGCCTTTTGCACCAATGTGACGAGGGCTGTGCAATGCCATGTGATGTTAGGCATTGGCCACCATTCAGAAAGCTCCTGTCATCTTGCTTGGCTCTATGTCACAGACTATAATCTCACAGTGGGAGGTGAGGCTGATGGTTTTCCCATACTTCACTAACAGTTCAGTTCCACCAATAACCTAATCCTGACTTCCACCACAAGCAGTCATGACAGTGGGAAACAAGGATGAGAAACGCCGTCTCCCTTCCCGAACAATAATATCACACATGGGCTCCTGACCAATGCATCTCCCAAGTTTTTGTATCTATTTATTTTTAAGTAACATCAAGAAAAGCTGCAAGAAAAGTGCAATGGACTCTCAGAAACTATTCGCCCATACTTTTAGATTTCCCTTATTAACTTCTTTTATGTTTCAGTTACAGTTTATATTTCAATGTTATTTTGAATCAGTCCCTGTTAACTTTTAATCACATTTGCATTATTATTCTTTCAGCATGACTGTATGTGTATTACATGTATACAGTATCACACACACATATTGTAGTTTTTCAGATCATTTCAGAATAAGTTGCAGAAATGATACTCTTTACCCCCTACTTCTCTTGGTAGGTTTTTTCCAAAGAACGAGAACATTCTCCTATATAACCATATTACAAGTATAAAAATCAGTAAATCAATATTAATATATTTCTACTCTTTTATCTACAGACCTTAAAATGTTGCCAGTCGTCCCAATATAGCACAAACATTCTTTTTTCTGTCCCAAGAGGCAAGGGTTCCATTTGATAGTCACGCCTATTTTTCCTCCTCTTTGATGAAACACGTCTTCATTCTTTTTATATCTTTAATGACTTGGTGATTTTTGAAAATTAGATGCAAGTGTTTTACAGAACGCCCCTCAGTTTTGCTTTGTGTGCTGGTTTCCCATGGTGAACTTGGTTATGATGCTCGGCTGGACTACCGTGGAAGTCTTCCCGCATCTTTGGCAGCACACTGAATCAGGAGGCCTGCCCTAGCCCTCTGTGCCGCTGCCAGCGCGGTACATTCAACTAAGTGGTTATGGGGCAACTGAGCAGGTTTCTTCACTATCAAGGCACAAGTTTCCCTCTTATAATTAGTAAGTATTTTATAGGTAAATACTCTGAGAATACATAAATACCTTGGTTATGAAACTCTCGCCCATAAATTTCAGCACTGATTTTGGCATTTTACAGTGAGGAAGATCAGTCCCTTCTGCCTCAATTGTTTATTCATTTTTTGTCGGTATATACTCACGAATTCTTAGTTTATTCAAACTGTTATAATCTGATACCATCATTATTTACTTTAGCAATCAAATTGTCCCAGATTTCTTCAGCATGCCCCTTTCAAGTTGGCTCTTAGCTGCTTTTTTCATGCCCCCATTGTTCTGTGAATACTTCCTTAGTTTGGGAAACAACAAACTTTTCCATGCTTAGCTGGCACTTTTATTACTCAGGCCCTAGAATCAGCTACTTTTATAAGGAGCCTTGGTTTATTTGGGTGGGGAATGAAATTTAGAAAGCTAGCACTGTGCATTAAGTGTGCTCATAGCTACTTTCTACACCCGGTAAACCACGAGAGCTAGGAAATCAATGAATGTGCTTATACGTATATATATCTACATTCTACTTTTTTAACACGTACAATATGCCAGATAATATATTCTATCATGAGAATCACAATGAGCATAATATAGCATTCCTAGCTAATGAAAGGCCTATATTTTTTATAAAACGTTGTTTAAAAATCAGAGTTTTTAAGTGACATTTTGGTTAAACTGCTGATCATTCTGAGTCATTATGAATACATTAAAATTTTACTAACCAATCAATTCACTTAAAGACTTTAGTTATATACTAAATTGCAGTGGAAAGACAATTCATTGCCCAGTGTGATGAAACAATTTGGATAATAATGTTTATTATTATTATTCCATTTTAAAAGCATAAGCAATTACCATTTGTTTGGGAAGCACTGTGCCTTACCTCTTGTGCAGGCCTTACTGTATTTATTTTATCAGTGACACTCTGGGGAAGAGAGTGCTTTGTGGCCACTTCACAAATGAGGATACCCAGCAGCGCTGGAAGTCGTGGAGCTAGACCACCACGTCTACCATTTTCAAAGACCCTGCTTTTTACCAATACTAGCTCTGCTTGTGGGACTGGCTTATTGTAAGGCCCCGGTGAATAAGAGATCTAATATGAAGCTCTTGCTCCAAAGTTTTCAGAATGTTCATAAACACCAGCATCACAGAAGAAAATAATATAAACTCTCCAATCACTTCTTAGAACTCAAGCATGTGAGGGTGGCATTAAAAGTGACTGAAGAACACTTTCCAAGTGACACAGCCCCAGGATTCTGGCATGTGTTACAGGGAGCTCTAGAACCCTGGTGAAGAAGATATTTTTGCCACAACCCCGTCCTTCTCCAAGGGCACCCTGGTTATAGGACCTTGCAAAAGACTAGAGGGCAATGTGGACCTTTCTTTATGTTTCAGATCCACCAACAAAATAAATACTCCATTCACACATGAGAGTACCAGGCTCCTTCTCCAAACAATAAACACAGACACAAGTAAATCACATTTTTCTCTATCATCACTTATTCTTTGCTGTATATAGTTTTTAACACATATGTTTATATTTACTTAATTATAAATTATAAGGAGGAAACAATGACTTTCTAAGGGGGTTGACTTTTACAAGAATATGATAGCTAACAGCATCAAGCTAAATAATCAATGATTATTCTAACTGGGGCAGAAAAGGACGCTCCCAGACACTGAGGAAATGTCCTCTGAATTATCTATCACTTGCAGAAGAGAAGGTCAGATAAGGCCCATGAAAGGAACTGCGGCCACACAGCGGGAGAAAAGGGCCAACAGTGGATGCAAGCGGGTGGTGACTCATCTCAAGTAGGGCAGCCAGGAGTCCTGAGGCCTGACCTGCTGATGCAAAGAATCCCTGGAGCAGCCTAATTAGTACCCTTACGTGCATCTGTCTTCATCCCCTCAAACAGTGAGCTAATTCGAATGGAAAATGAAAGATTGAGAAAAATAAATTGCACCTACCTGGATCAGAGACAAATCCTCAAGCTGTAATCTGAAGAGGTAGTTTCTACAAAACAAAAAAAGAGAGGTTTACTTTTAATAGACCCAAAAAATTACAGTGCCTACAAGTCATGAGAACAAAGGGAAAAAAACAATGACTTTTGGCTTCCAAAGCATCCTGCTGCTAAGATTGTGTGTAGCACAATTTCCCTTCGACCTCAGAGTTCAAAAAGGCATTTGATAATTCAACAGACACGCATTTCAGATGGGCAGCAAAGTTAAGGAACTAGGTGTGTGTGTGCACATGCATGTGCATGTGTGAGACTCAGGTAAGTCTACATTATTAATTGGCTCCCCTGATCTATGTGAATGGACAAAAGGACATGGGTATCCTATTCTGAGAGTAAATTTAAGTGAGATGATATAAAACCATTCTTCATGGGTCATTTTTACAGGTCATCTACATCCACCCAGTTTTATAATTAAAACATGCCCAAGTTTTGAGTTCAATAATGATCTAAGTATTAGAGTGCTCTGTCTTGTTAGATGGATTCTAAAAGCAGGACCTCGGTCTGCCATCAAGGACTTGAAAGAGCCAGTCCTGCCTGTGTGTCAAGTGTGAAAGGAAATCAGAGGGAAGGAAACTATCAGCTTTCAACAGTGAAGGGGAAGAACAGAACAATGCAATATACAATCAAGGTCAGTAGAGCACCGAGAGAAAAAGCCATAGGTATGGGCCACACGAGGCATTGGACCCTGTTACCACGGCTTTTAAAAAGAACAGATGGGCCTCCCTCACGTGAGATGCTTTGGCTTCTAACTCAAATTGAGAAGGAACGTCATGCAGATGAGAAACAGAACACAGGAGCAGAGGGCAAGGAAAACTGGCAAATAGCAATGGAAAGCAGACCCCAAGGATGCAGGATGGTGGGAAGGAGTCCCTGTGAAGCTGAGGCTATGTTATAAGGGGCTGGTCCAAGGTTAAATCTTTTTGAAAAATCAAAAATTATCCAGCACCAGTAAGAAACAAAGTAGAGCACTTTAACTATATGGGGAGGTAGGTAGATGTCAGAAGCGGAGGCTGTCCCCAGTAGAAGTAACAAGTGACTGTCAAGCGAGGCCAAGGGCATAGCATGGGGGATGAAGAGCCATGCCTCTGGAGTGCACGGGCATGGGGAGAACAAAGCACCAGGGCAGCTGACATCCAGCAGCACGAGTGCACGCACACACTGCTGGAGGAAGAAACGGGACTCAGCTCCCCTTCAGGGTGGGTCTCATGCATCTCAAGGACCAACCTGGGGTACTCAGACTTCTCATAATTTGCCCCCCACCATGGGGGCACTGCCATCCAGCACTCAGTGAAAATTGCCTCCTCCACCACTGTAATAGTTTCTTTGCCACGTTCTTTGTGTCCCTGCAAATTGATCTCTGAAAGTAGCCCCAGAAGCATGGCTGGCACATGGCACCTTACCACATAGCCATCTGGGGAAAACTTCCCCTCTCTTTATTACGGTTGAGTCCGATCCCGCAATGAAGAACCAGATTAAGGAGGCCTTCTAGGAGGGAGCAGAGTCTATTTTTATTTAGTCGGGCATCATGCAGAGGCAAGGTTTCCAACAGAAACATCTTCCTGTGAGGGAAGCACGTGATCTCAGTGCACGTATGGAAGATTGGCATCCCTAACCTGGTAAGCTCCCCGGGAGGTTAGCCCGCATTTGAAGAGTTGCCAAGATCTCACCTGATATAAAATAGAGGCCAGCAGGACTCCTCTAAGAGAAATTAGAAATCAGTGCACGCACACTGAGATAAGTCTTTCAGGTGAGGAGCACACAAGTGGCTCCAGAAGCAATTACTGACCACAAGGCAGGCCTGTGGCTCCTGACTCTCAGGCTGGTTTTATAAGTGGCCCCCTGGCTGCAGAAAGCTGCCGGTGGTCACTGCCCCTCTGTTACAGGGCACAGTATTGCCTAGCGGTTCAGAGCATTTGTGCAGAAGCCAAAGCTCTCTCACTATACAAGCTCAGGAAGAAAGCTTCAGCCCTCTATGTCTTCTACCTCAGTCTTCTCATCTGTGGAATGGAGTGAAATCATAACTGCCCCCTGAGGTGGCTGCAAGGTTTAAATCGCTCCCCCGCCACCAAAAAAACCCCTACTAAGACCCCTGTCTCTGACACACTGTAAAAATGCAACCAATACAGCTACTACTAGAGAGTTTATAAGAAATACTAAAATTTCCAGACATAATGAAATTCTCAGTATGTTCTCCATGACTGGATTTTTAGGGAAAAAAAAAACATTGTTTTTATTGTCTTGATTCTGGAACCTAGTTATCATTCTCTTTCCAACTTGCTGGCTCTGTAAATATTCTTGATTTTTTAAAAAATGCTCCTATTGTTTAGTCAATAAATTACCTGGGGGCTTTCATGATAGTACACGGCCATCCTGTGCCTCCCCCACTTCACCCACCACACCCCCCCTCACCTACACATACACATGTGCATCCCACACTAGAGTATCTAGCACTGGGAACTTTCGAGAAAGGCAGCTCCCATATGCAAAGGAAGAGCTGAAAGTGCTTTCACAGCATTGAGGTAAGAAGATGGGGGTGTCCCTGATGTTCTGCAGAGCTCTGGGTGGGACCACTGAAGAGAAGCATTCAAAGACCTCTCTGCTCAGGGAGAGGCTTGGAGGAGGTATAGAGATTGTTCTAAAACCCCTGGGTCCAGTTTTCAGGTGTTTTCTGTAGGGTAAGTACTACACACTGAATATTTGAGTTTTCCCAAAATTTGTGTTAAAAATCCTAACCCCCAAAGGTGATGGTATTAGGAGGTGGGGCCTTTGAGAGGTGTTTTGATCCCTCTTGGACGGGATTATTACCCTCATAAAAGAGGCTCCAGAGAGATCCCTAGCCCCTTCCACCATGTGAGGACACAAAGCTAGAGGCTGGCCGGCCGTCTGCAACCCAGAAGAGGGCCCTCACCGGAACCCAGCCATGCTGCCACCCTGACCTGGGACTTTTAGCTTCCAGACCTATGAGAAGGTCCCTGCTGTGTATGAGCTATCCGGTCTGTGGTATTTTGTTACTGCAGCCGAAATGGACTAAGATAGGAAGATACTGATTTTTGATTTTTGATGACAAACATGCTACATCTCATCTCCCAAGCAATTTTAACTCTGCTGACAATTCTTTCCCTGCCTTTCAGAGAAAGGGAATTGTCTGTAAAAGGTACCATCACCCCTTCCTACCAGCCATCACCAGTGGATTCTAAATATTTACTCTGCATTCACCAAACACCTGAGTATGGTGCCCTCCAAAGCATCTCATCAGCAACCACTCAGTATGGTAGAGGTGTTGAATAGGTGGGTGGGAGGGGCAGAGGGGAGGAGCTTCCTACGAAAAACAGCACGGTAATTACCAGATACTATCACTGCCGCTGCCACCTCCACCACCATCTTAATGAAGAGGAGAACCAAAGATTTGAACTGTTTCTTTGGTATACTCGGGGTTACAAGATGCAAGTTGTTGATTTTTTTAACCTACCTTCAATTTTCTTATCTAATAAAAATCATAGAATCCAAGAATTCTAGAGCTGGATTGTCATCAGAATTCCAGGGAGTATATGCCGCTCAATTTGTAGGTAGAAAGACTTTTTCAAATTAAGATGTATAGTGTGATTTATCCAAGATTACTAGGATTCAGGGAAAATCCTAGGGTTAGACACCAGCCTCCCCGCCACATTAGCGTCCCTTGTCTATTGTGTTACATGGCTTCACCAATCAGGCATCCAATGCCCCTTTCCTAATTTCACTGGCACTAAACACATATGCACACACATACAGCAATAGTTCTCCGAGTACAGTTATTCCATGCCTTCCTTGTCCAGTCACATTTACAAATCACTTTGACATGATCCATGGTTTAGCACTGCTAATGACAAGCTTTTCATTCTAGGTAATTGATTCTGACCTTTGGGACTGTGATCTGACCGTGACATGTATGTGTCTGCCCATTAAGAGAACACGTTCATCCTGCTGGTCTGGCTGATGAGACACTACTTCCTTTCTTCCTCCGATTTCTCATAAATTTTTCCTGAAACTGACTTATTTTAAGAGTGCTCAAGTTCCTTCGCTTATGAAATGAGAAACTATGTAATCTGTCTGTGTATTTAAATAACACAAATTTCTACAAAACTTTGACCATTTTTAGATATATGAAATGACCAACACAGTTTGAGGAACACGTGGCCATATCATGAAAAACTTCGAAAAATGTATCATGATATTTTTCAATAAATTCCTGAAAATATACTTTTGAAGCATATTTTTTAGTTTTTGCCAATGAATAACACATTTCAAATAATCTGAAATGTCAGCATATAAAATATAATTCTTTATTAATAAAAATTTATTCTGTAAGTATTTACCTATAATTATGTTCATCATAAAGTCGGTTGACTATACTGATTTGAAAATTTTGAAACTGGAATTATCAGATCTATAAGCTTGCATAGACTCAACAAAGATCCAAGGTCTATTTTTATGTCAGTAGGTTCATTACATTTTGTTGCTCTTTCTTTTATTTGTTTGACTTTGGAGACAAAGAATTGGTAGATGTTTTCAAATATTTGTTTAATACATGACTGTGGTCTGCACAAACCCCAAGGAAACAATTAAATGACTTGCTGGACTTTTCCATATTAGAAATATGTAATATGATATTTTCAGTATTCACTTTATCTATCATGATATTCAGCAATTTAAAAAATATTTTAAAAGATGAAGTAAAAATAAAATATTTGTGGAATTTCCTAATCTCCTCATTGGAACCTAAGAATCCGACAAAACACAGTGTGGATTCTACTATCCTCAAACCTCTTTCCTCAAACTATTTGGCTCCAAGTACAACTTCAAGTGCATTTTTGCTGTTGGAAACATTCTAATCCAGCTAGCAAAATGAGGGACCTGAAATCTCCCCATACAACTTGATCCATTACAGTTTAGGTCAACGACCTATGGAGTTATAGGTTACAAAAAGAAAGAAAATCTTCTAAATGGAATAAAAAATCGACGTAACCAGATGTGGGGTCACTTCCACACTAAAGTAAGATCTATGGCCATCCCCGGCAAGTGGCTGCTGTCTAGGGCATTACAGAAGAGGCAACCTCTTTATCTCATGACTGTGAGCTCACAGAGGAGGGAAAACCCTATATGTGAGGTTCAAAGGAAAGGCTGCCAACCTTTCCAATGTGAAAGAAGTAATGCTTCTGACTCCCTGCCAACAAGGAATGCTAACCAAATGTCTCATACTGGGTCAGTTTCTCCAGCAGGGCAATGCTTTGAGCAACCCAAAGCATTCGAGTGGTCTCATTAATCTTTGTAACACCCCTAGGTGTAGATGGGTAGCAAAGAGGAATATGAGCATTGTTTAGGGAGAAAAGCAGTGGTGCACAAGTGCAGTAGTTGTACAGCTTAGGGGAGCTGCTCTCTGCTTCCATGTCCCCTCTCATCACAGAAGTACAAAGCAAGGGTTCACCATGCTCTCAAGGTTCACTTTAATGGCTATAGTACATACAAGTATGAGCTTTTCTTTCCCTGGTACAGACCTAGCTTTTTCAATGTTCTCAAATGAAATTTGACATTGCCCATTCAAATGTAATAACCATACTACTTTTCAGAGTGCTAATATATGAGTAATTCCCAGATCCGACAGACTGAATAATTCAGATCGCAGAGCCATTACATTTGGCAGACACAAACGGACAGTTTTGAAGCCCACTCGTCCCTTCCTCACCAGACATCTGAGTGCACTTCCGCCCTCTTCACTGGAGTTTGTTTCTTATTGACTGTATGTCTGAATAACTCCTCCCCGTGTCCCATCACATCCCCCAGAGGCCTATTAGCAACAAATCACTAAGCACAACAATATAGTCTCTGAGGGCGCGGTATGGACTTTAACAGACGAAGTTCATTTGTATCCTCATGTAAAGTAATAAAATTCAGCTGGCATTAAAGAAAAGGTTGAGCCATCACGAGCATATTAACTAAATGACTCATTTTATCTAGAGACACTATAAAACTTAACTCTGACCTCCATTAATTATGAAAGACACAGGTGTTTTAAAAATGACATTCTCTTAGAATAACTCAATTGGTCTCTGATGAATATAGCTATAAAATCAAAGAAAAAATTCCAAGTTCTTATTGAACAGGTCTGTTAGAGGCTTTCTTAAGGAAAAGGAGCACATGACCAAATAATTAATACAGATACACATTTTGCCCAAAGAGAAGATGAAGACAGAAAGCAAGTAAGTCTCTAAGAAAATGCTTTAAACAATGATGATGCAAACTTAGCTCAAAGTTTAGACGACGGTTGATCATGAAAGAATCTGAAGACGAAACACACACTGTATAAAAACCATGACCGTCAGGGTAAATCTGAGAGCCGACAGCAACCAAAAAGCTGGTCTCGCCTGTACCTGCCTCTGTCAGCGCCAACTTCTCCATTTCTCTTTATTCCCAGATTCTACCTTAAACATTCCTGATATCCAACTGACACGGAATTTGAAATGATGACATCTTGTATGATACCCAAATTTTCCATGGGTATTGATTCCATTGAAGACTTGAAGATGAAAATATATGCTTTTAACTTTGCAGCTAATGAAAAGTATTATAGTAACTGTATCCTTTAAAACACAATATGATTTTATAAAAATTAATTGTTTAAATGTAAACATTTAATATACTAATCATATGTGTAGCTCTAAAGAACATAAAGATTTACCCTGGCTGATGTGGGTCAGTGGATTGAGTCCCAGCCTGTGAAGCAAAGGGTAGTTGGTTCGATTCCCAGTCAGGACACATGCCTGAATTGTGGGCCAGGTCCCCAGTAGGGGGTGCATGAGAGGCAACCACACACTGATGTTTCTCTCCCTCTCTTTCTCCCTCCCTTTCCCTCTAAAAATAAATAACTAAAAATATTTAAATAAATAAATAAATAAAATATTTTTTTAAAATGTAATCAGCCCTGGCCAATGTGGCTCAGTGCATTGAGCACGGGCCTGTGAAGCAGAAGGTCGCTGGTTCGATTCCCAGTCAGGGCACATGCCTGGGTTGCGGGTCAGGTCCCCAGTGGAGAACACATGAGAGGCAACCACACATTGATATTTCCCTCCCACTCTTTCTCCTTTCCTTTCCCTCTCTCTAAAAATAAATAAATAAAATATTTTCTAAAAGAAACAATATATATATATTTTAAAAATGTAATCAAGTTTCACGCACCTATCAATAGTTGTTATTCCTAAGACTTTCATTATGCTGGTTGACTCCAACAACTTCCAGAAGCCTTTGATTTTTCTATGGGTATAAACATTTCTAAAATTATCTCCTCTATGTATGTTTTCCACAGTTTGGGGCAGCTTAATTAAATTTTAAAATTACCAAACTATTCCAAATATATATCAAAATATTTAAATCGTTGTTTCATTTAGATCAAAGCTCGGAATGCTGATTTTTTTCCCTTTGCTAATATACTTTTAAATATGGAGACAAATGTATAATACGGACATGTTACAAGCTACCTCCTTAATCCAACTTTTTTGAACCCTCTCCCAAAATAATAAATACATATACTTTGTGCTATAAAATCTTTAAAATAATTTTGATTTTATTATTGTTGTTTTTACCATATGTGTTCAGTA
>PVKM010025018.1:0-20181 GCA_004027735.1 Carollia perspicillata
CTTCCCCAAACTTGACATTGCTTATGTATTGGCTCCTCCCCTCCCTTCTTCCCCCCTTCCCCCCCGCAAATACTTGACATGTAGTGGCTTTTGGTGCTGTTCCCCTTACTGAGTTTACCTTTTTAATTACTTTTATTTGATTCTCTTAGTATTTCCATCTCTAACTTTTGGAATAATTTTATGGCTCTTTTTCTGGTATATATGACCATCTCTCTACATAAAATAGACTGTTGTAACAACTTGATTCATTCTTTTAGCATCATATACTGCCTTGCTCTGATTGTAGATTAGTAATGTAATGAAATAATATCTAATATTCAAGTAAATAAATATTCACATAATATTGACTAGCACATATTATTTAAGTCAGAGTGAATTAGTATCTTATTTCCTTTATAATTCAGCATAATTTCTGCTTTTCCAGGGGACTGGAATTTCCTACTTGTTTTTAAACAAAATTTTCCAATTACCAGCCAAACTGACATACGTCATATGATTTATCAGTCATGTGTGTGTGATTTCTCCTACACTGGATGTTCCATGATCATTTTTATATTTAATAACAATTTTCTTTCATTTAGAAATGGTTTATTTTTTAATTTTTGAATTTATACATATTATATATATGATTCTCTTACCCTATTAAGTTGAAATTATTTAGGAGAACCTTGGTAACCTTTGTACTCTTCATGGTGTTTACAAATTGCACATTATTTGCACATTAAATGAATGAGTTGATTTGAATAAGTACATTCTGTCTTTGCAAAGGATGTGTCAACCTAAAAATAATTGGTGAGTTATTACAGAAAGTGGGCCATACGACAAATAATTATGTTTTAAAATTTGCTGTTCTATTTTGAGTAGTAAATGCATTTTAGTACATGCAAATGTGAAGGCAGTCACAATGAAAACGCAGTTATCAGGGCTATAAGGAAATTCAAAATGGCATAAACATGAAATATGCCACTTTAAAATAAAACAACACATGGTAGTTTTTACTAATTTGTTATAAGTAATCTCGACTACTCATTCTCATCATATTATCTCTGTGCATAAATGATAATGTGTTCATTTATATAGTAAAGCATTATTTACAACTGCTAGACAAGAAACCCCTGAAGTACTTTATATTTTTTAAATACAAAGAGTGATTTAATTCTGAGAAGATTAATGATGATTATTCTGCAATTATTTTTGCATCTTCTATTATAAAAGGATAGTTTTAATTAAACAGATACGTTTAACATGTGTTACTAAATATATTCTTGGATAGAGTATATGTGGACCATGATAGACAGAAAGTTAAACTTATTCTTAATTTGTTTTACTTTAATACCTTAATACCATTACCAGTATAAATTATGTCACTGAGATAAAAAATAACAATATTTTTACAGTGACACACACATTACCTCATATCCATCTCTATCTTCCATGGTTGCCTCTAGCTTTGCCATGCGTCTGGCAACTATAATGATCGAGGACACAAGTATTAAGCTTCATTCAGTCATAGTACCTTGCTATATACATTATTTTTAACATTTTCTTCCAACTTAATTTGATGTTATTCAGTGTATCAGCAGTATCTTTATTTATATATCAGTTGAAACTAGCAAAAACTTACGGATTTTTTTTAAATAGGGAAAAGAGGATTACAATGCCCTGTTTTGAATCACTGGTATGTCTGATCACCCCTGCTATCCATGTTCTCCAACATCAATATTAGCAAGAATTACCTATTTACTCTAAATCTTCTAGGGTGTCTTAAATCATAGAGTGAATGAGTTAAATATTGGTAGAAAGGGTGAGGGTCAACACAACCTAAAAATTTACCATCTTTATTTCTATCTTTCCCTGCAACAATCTATCTTTAGTTTGTCATTGATCAGACTATCCCTAAAATCAGTTGTAAAGAAAAGAATACTACTATAGTTTGTCCTAAAGGGAACATGTTAATAAAAACTTAAAAAAGAAAAACTTAGATGTGGTCATTTGTCCAAAACACCGTGTGTCATTATGCTGTTCATGGAAATTTGCCTTAATGTTTAGAGCATACATAGTAAAAATCAGAGGAATTAAGAAGGAGGAGGAGGAAGGGGAGGGGAGAGGAGGAAGAGGAAAGAAAAAATACGGAGCCTAGCTTTTGTCCTTAATTCCACTAGCAAACCATTTGCTTGGCTAGTTTTCATTAGTTTTTACAATGGCAATCACCGTGGGAAGAGTACTTAAGGGCCCACATAGTTGAAGCATTAGATGTTATTTGCTTTTCAGCTATTGCCAAGGAAAGGGAGGGGAACCATTTTAATTGAAATGCCTGCAAAGTATGTAATTCCTATAGATTGAGTATATATATTTTTAAATCCTCAAAAAAGGTAGTAATTTTAATTCATGCTATATCACTCCAAATGACTACAATCTGTACAGGCTTTCCCTGAAAGAATACAGAATGAAAATTTTGAATCATCATCGTATCAGTGCAATGGTGAAGCTATATGGCAAGTCCCTTAAAAATAGAAAAAAATAGAGATATGTATTAAATAATTCTTTTGGAGACTCTCACATGGTGGGAAGTAGAGAATGTTAGGTAAGAGATCTGAGTAGGTTACTTAATAACAAATGGAACTAGGAACCTCTCAGTGAAAAGAAGAAAACAAGTATGAGAAATAAAAATCCTTGGAAATGGCAAGTGGAGAAAGATTCAGCTGAAACCTCGTAAACCAGTGTTCTGTGTTAAGACTTGGGAGATGTGATGAATAAAATGAGGATTAGAATGGGGAGAAGACCTAGAGGAACTGAAAGGTGGGTTTCCAATTATTGCTCTAAATGATACACCTGGAGGCCACGTGCGGCACAGCTTCTAGGAGGCAACACTTGGCGTGGGAGATAAGGGGGAAGAAATGGCCGTGGTGTGACAATATCGGAGTAAGTGGGACGAGACGGAGAAGTAGGTGGGGTTTGTGATGTGCTTTAGAGGTAGAGGCAATTTAACTAAATGTACTAAGAGATGGGATTTTTAGAGAAGGAAGAGAGTAGAGTCAATGGTGTGCTACAGACTGAGAAGCCAAGAGAATGATGGCCAGAGTGGATCGCCATTGGCGCAGGAAGTGTGAGACTAAACCAGATTTTGGTGGGAGGGGAATCAGGAGTTGTGGTGTGATTATCTTAAATTGGACAAGGAGAGAGGTCAGGACTTTTTTCAATTTATTCTCTAGTTTCTTTTATTTTCTTCCTTTGATCATACGCATGTTCTTTCTTCTTGGGTTCCCAATGCCACTCCCTTCCCTCCTATGATTGGGTTACTGTGTAATTTAACCATTGTAAATTTACTGCTGATTTTAAAAATCAGATCCCGGACCTATTTATTGTACATTTCAAATTTTTCTAATTTATTCATTTGTATATCTTGTCTCTGGTTGATTTTGACTTTTAACATTTTTTAAGTACTTAATTCATTTTTATTATACTTCCCTTTTGAACAACATAAACACTTAAAGTTATTTTGTATTTACTTTCAAGGCACAGTTTTTCTGTAACCCATAGATCGTGTTATGAAATATTTTCATTACCATCACTTTTGAGATATTCTGCACATTCAGTTTATATTTTTTACTTGGCTTTGAGGTGTTTAATAGAGGATTTAAAAACTAACCAATTACAAGAACTCTATCAGTACCTTAAAATTTCATTATTAAAGTGCATTCTTTTCCATTTTTGAAAATATTATCTGAGTTATTTCAATATTCTACAATATGAAATAAGATTGTCCTGTTTTTATATCATTCATAAGTGCATATTTATTTATATATTTATTATTCTATTTATATTTTTCTGATCTCTACTAATATATTGCCTAATTTTCATTCATGGCCTTAGAAAAGTTGAGATATTTTAACATTATTATTTTTTCGTTGTAATTCCTCCAGTTAACACAGTTATTTCTTTAAGTATTTTGAAGGTATGATACTTGCCACATAGTATTCATGAGAGATAGTCTTGTGTTATAATATATTTACACCATGCTCTTATTATAATACCTATCTTTAAAATTAGACATTTGAATAATAAAATATTATGATCCTTTGCAAAATATAACCAATATCATCAACTGTATGATGGATTAGATTGTGGTAGTTAATAAATGTACTTCCTAAAATGTATTATAATTAAACAGGGTCAACAGTATTATATAATTCCTTGCTAATTTTATCAATATCGGAATATCAAAATTGTATTACAATAGTCATAAATCACTAAAGACAAAGTCTGTTTTATGTTACCCAGTCATATACCCCACGGAGCATATCTAGAGTTTTCTACATACTATATGCTTCTGAAGTATGCTGTAGTCTTATTAAATATGCATACTTGGTTTTAAAAGACCAATTCTGACTGCTCTACACTAACAGAAGAATAAAAATATTGAAAATGCACTTTCTCTGTATTTCTATAGTGGAAGTTTGTCAAAGAGCACATTAGCATAATTTTATATAAACTACCCTATAGGTATTAACATATTTTCCTTCAAAAACCTTAATTTTTCTCATTATGCCTTTAGGTTCTTCCATTTCTCTTGAGGAAATGTGAATTCTACATTGGCTCTTCTATTTGCTTTTTGGATATAGTATATGTGGCTCATGTGGTGAATTTTCTTGATCAAAGGAGCTTGAAAAATGTTGTATTCATCATACGCTTTCTATGCCTTCTTAGAGACTTCAAGTGACCATTAATTAATTCATGTAAGACCTATACGCAGTCTACTTTACTACCTTTGTAACATTTAACACAATAGTTTTTTTTTTTTTTTCAAAACATTTTGTAGCACCCCAGAGAACACACTTTGGCAATGCTACTGTAGATATATTTATTTTAAAATTTTAGTCAGGAAGGATATACAGCTTCTTAAAGCCTATAAAAGATCAGTCCCCACGATAAACTCCAATAAACAGAACTATTCTGAGGTCGGGCTCCAGTGAGCACTGCGTGGGGCCTCCCTCAGGGCTACTACTATACCCCACACTCTAAAGAAATGCGGGCCCATCCACAGTCTTACATTTCTTACCTTGCACTTCACACACCACTGCCAACACAAGCTCCTCTTTCTTGTGGCCGGAGTGATCAATACATTTGATTTCATACCTATTATCTTTTCTCGCACCATTTGAGCTAGACTGTCCCTCTCATTTATGAAACTGCCTGCACCACTCAGTCTTGTGGACACAAAGCCACTGTCTTCGTGGTCAAGTGAAAAGTGGACTTGGAATCACAAGGCAGAGTTTTGCCCCGTTTTACCCTTGTTCATCCAGGAGATGTGTAGAACCTGCCTTTGCTTCCCTGGATCTACAATGGAGGAAACCAAATGTACAAAATGACTTTTACTGACTTAATTGTTGTATGACTCTTTGAAGGGGCAAAGCATTACCGTGGTGTCCTTTTAGTTTTCCTATTTAATGAACTATCTCCTGTTATGTGTGGGGAGATCATACACAATTCCAGTTGCTCACATCAACGTTTTGTCTTTCCGTGGAGTTCAATCTCTTTTGCAAATGGTAATTCTAAAAGAAATCTGGGTCTGTCAGCAGGACCTGCTCTTTGTGTGGGATAAAGTTAATGTCAGGGAATACAGATACAAGAACTTGAAAAGGTATTTTTTGGGTCTTGCTGCTCAGGGTCTCTCCCTCACTCCCTTCTATTGCTGAGGAAGTGGGAGGCTAGGGGAACTTAATGACTTGCCTGAATTATGAAAGTGCGTGACAGACCTGCGAATTGAATTCTGATACCTCTAATTTGCCACTCCACCCACTTTCTTGAAACCAGCCATCTTAATTATTCGTAGGAGGAGGAAGACAGCTTCTTGGTCCCAAATCATCTCATCATTCTGCCAAGTGGCCTGAAATTCCAACATTAAAAAACTCATGGGCTTTGTAGTCTTCAAATATTTCTTAATAAAATTCAAGTATCCTGGGAAAATAATAGCTTAGTCAATACTCATTTATATCAAATTGCTTTCTATAGCTATTAGCCAAGGAGCGCAAGGCAGCAAAAAAAAATGGGACAGTAACACATCGCATTTGGTGAGTCAGAATTGGGAAGGTTAGAGGATTGATTCCCATGCTGAAAGTCTGTGGATAAAATCAAAGGCCTGAGCAGAGCACACAAAACCACCATAAACTGAGCCTTCTCGGCCTTTTTTCTCCAGATCTTCTCATTCTCTCTGACATTTTAGGCACACCGCATTCTCACTCTGCGCTTCACACCCACAGTTTATCTTCTCACGGCTCTGTGACATTTTCACATCCCATGAATGTAGTCTTCTCTGGTTTTTGTTTGACATGCCAATCCCTAAACATTTTGAAAGTCAAATTCATTCTTAATGCTTCTATAAAGACTTTTGTCATCAGTCTCCGAAGCCTCTAGGTCAGGGGTGTCCAACCCGTGGCCCGTGGGCTGCACGTGGCCCAGGATGGCACTGAATGTGGTCCAACACAAAATTGTAAATGTACTTAAACATCAGTTTTTTTTTGTGATTATGCGTTGCAATGTCATATAAAATAAATGTACATACAATGGTGTTTTATTACTAAGATAATGTACACTTTCTATATCAGTGATCACAAACTTGGGACCTGCTTGAAGATTTTAAATGATTATCAAAAGGGCTGCTACACAATTAGGGTTTTATGTGAGGACTTTTTTGCTTATCTGTGGTAGCAGATACCATGAAAATTATACACGGACCATTTTTTTGTTGTTGTTCAACAGTTTTCATCAGCGTGTGTGTATTTAATGTGTGGCCCAAGACAATTCTTCTTTTTCCAGGGTGACCTGGAGGTGCCAAAAGGTTGGACACCCCTGCTCTAGATGAAATGAGATGTCTGCTTCCTTGGAATAATCCTTGTGCACTTAACTGCAGGGTACCCCAGTTTCCTCATTTTTAATGGGGTCCTGACAGCACCTCCTAGGAGGGGGATAAGGATTAGTACATGTGAGGTGTTCAGAAGAGGTCCTGGCAATGAGATGCTACTTGAGGTTATTTTTCTACTATAACATACATGAATATGTATCCATCTTTTCCACCATGTCATGAACTCCTTTAGGGCAAAGAATGGTAGAAGCCATGCATCCCAGTAAATGTTACTTTTTATACACACCTTGTGTTTGTCACAGAGCAGGCAACAATAGCATTCTCTCATTGGTTGGATGGGTGAATTTTGTTGGGAGGATGGATGTACTTTCTGCCTCAGAGGCTCCATAGAGTGCAACACTGGGCACGGTAAGACTAATGTAAGCATCCTGAAAAGCTATGAGCAAATGCACAGGTTTGCCTTTGATGCAAGAGTTGCCATGAAATAACAATAAACAAATGCGATGGCATCAGATACAGGTTGGTGTTACTTTGTAATTATTTTCAGAAACTGTGAAATATGTTCTATTTACCTCATTGAATAACTTATTCTGTTATTTGGGTCAACTTCATAAAAGATATAATAAAAAATGTCATGATGTAAGATTTGAATCACTTTCCATGTGTATGCATGTCTCCAGGGTGTTAATAATATATTATTCCAATGATAATGGCTGAAACTCAATATTTATGAAAAACTTACACAAAGGTAGATAATAGCAACATTCTTGATGTGCTTTGATTGCTCTGAAATGGCAGTTTACAATAAATATTGAAATTAGGGGATAATCACTAGCATTATGTATGATTTATCAGCATTCAGATTGCCATGAATAGGGATGCCCTTTTATACATTAACCCCCCTTCAAAGAGCCTAGAGAAAAGAGATAATTCCAAATGGAGTATTATTCTTCATGCCCTTTTCATTCCTCATTATTTATCATAGATATGCATGCATACTCTTGGAGTAGGAAGGGAGTTCAATTTTACCCAGTCATGTCTAAAATAGCTCTGAGCTAAAAACATTCTCCGTAGCACCCAACAGAAATGTGCCTACCACATACTTTTCATGCCGGATTCTTTGAAACTTGTAAAACTAAAAGTATAAAATATTTGGGATCACATAGCAGTAGAAATAGTAGGAACATCCTGCTTTATATATTGGCATGAAATATATATCCAAAAAAAATGATTTCTTGCTTTTGGAAAGCCTTGCTTAGTTATATTGCCCCAGAGAAAGATAAATATTTTTAAGAGAGGGCATAGAATTTCTTCAGTATTTTCATATTAAGTAGAATGTGCCTTTCCATGTTTATTAGAGAAATGTTTGGAATAAATTCCATCACTATAATTTTTAAAGTTCTAAAAAGTTATAAAAATGTTATTTAAAAATAACTGGGAAAGGGCCAGTAAATGTGACAATACCAATCTTTATGACCTGACTCCATTTTATAGACATTTTAAAATGGGACTGTAGATTTTTGAAGGTGAATTTTTGTAAAAGAAAATTATTTTGAAGAGATGACTTTATTGGAACTTTATCAACCACCTCTTTGGCATGGGCATCTGTGTCCTAAAATGTTGGTTATAAATTGTTATCAAGAGAGTTTTAAAGCAAAATAGGGGCATCTTTTTTTGATGATCTTCCTACCTGAAATTGGAAAATATCTGTAGAGTATTTTCAAGGTTTCACTGGAGAAGTTTTGAATTATATAATAAACTGGGTGGTACTACTTTGAGAAATTATGCAGAAAAAATTAACTAGCTCTTTGGATGGACTGTACCAGGGTGAAAAAAATTGTTCCTATTTATTTTCTGTAACAAAATAGTTGTTCCTAAAATGCTCAAATATCTATAACAACTAGGAACCCAGATAGTGTTTATTTTACTTGACATCAGTTTGGGTTTAGTTCAAAGTTCAATAGATACCTAAGAATATGTTGATATGTTCATTGATTTTAGAGAGAGAGGAAGGGAGGGAGGGAGGAAGAGAGAGAACAAGACATACACACACGCATGCACATTAATGTGAGAGAGATACATTGATCACCTGCCTTCCCCATGCACCCCAACCAGGAACTGAATCTCCAGTCCTTTCTTGTACGGGACGACACTCCAACAAACTGAACCACCTGGCCAGAGTGAACTTCAATTTTAATACCACTCAAGCCTTGATACATTTTAACTAGTGTGAATCTTATGCTTTCCTTACTTAAATGAATTAATAAAATGCATTTTGAGATTAGATCCTCATGCCTCTCTTGGATTTTCATGCATGAAAGCTGGTCAACACAGTGGAAGCATAAACCTCATTATTGGGACTTGTTCAGGTCCATTACGTTAAATGGCTTCACCACAAAGCACTCTTTTTTTTGCTTACACTAGCAAATGGAGGTTAGATAAAGTTTTATCTAGTGAAGCAAAAGATCTGGCCATTTGTAGTGTTTTTCTTTTACCTTTCTTTTAACTCTTGAAACAAACCTGTCAGGTAGGTATTATTTTTCCCTTCCAAAAACAGAAATGAAAGGAGGTAATGATTTGTACAATATAATAAGTGCCAGAAGCTATGTCTCCTCCAAACAGTCATCTCAGTCTCCATCTCTTCATTCCTTTCACTATGCTCTCACTTGACACATTTATTAAGCACCTACTATGTGCTAAACATTTTGCTTGTTTCCGGGGTTTTGAAGGTTTGACACTGTCCTTTGCACTCAAGTTGCTCCAAGAGTAATGGGAAATCAATATTCAAATGCAAACAAGAAACCGGGATGTAGTATAATAATCAACATAGACTAACGCACAGAACTCCCTGCAAAGACGGGCACGTAGTCAACACCGTGGCACAGAGGGGAGCCAGGGAAAACTGTATTTGGAAGCCGCTTTGACACTGAAAGAAAACAAAAACATTATTTCCAGGTGGGGAAGGGATTGCAGATGCAAGCTCACAAAGCAGGAGATGGGTCGCACACGTAAGCTAGTATAGCCAGCGCCTATGCAGTGTGAGTGGGGCCCAGAAAAAATGGAAGGAAACAGGCTAGACGTCGGGGCGTAGCTGAATCATGAAGGTGAGGGTGTGTGCAGCAAAGAGCACCGGGATAGCGACTGGCACGATGTCCCGCAGATGTGATGGATTTTAGGGTTCAAATTCCAAGACACACACAGAGACACACAGACGCACACACATATGTAAGTTTGGGGGAGAATTTTTCTACTCTAACATGAATTTGAATGTCATTAATTGGATCATCTATTCTTTGTATTGGACAATTCTTCCCACTCCTTATTATATGTGGATTCAATAATACATTGAGTAATAAAAGGGAACCATTTAAGATTTCATGTAAGAGAATAAAGAACTTTTAGTCAAGAGCAATGGGCTAAAAAAAGAGGCAGCAAATTCCAAGCTCAGCTGGGCAATTACATGGCTAGGTACTTTTATTTTTTCGTTATTATTATTTTTATTGCTAACACTATTACAGACGCCCCCCATCTCCCCCACCTCCAGCATGGCAGTCACCACACTGTTGTCTGAGTCCACGGGCTGTGCCTACACACGTACGTGTTCTCGGGCTAAGTGCTTTTCGATAACTCATCTGTATGAGTTCCAGACTTTCAATTTGTAAAATGTGGAAGATTAAATGATCCATGTTTCTTTGAAATTCTAAAATGCAGGAGAAGGAGGGATGGGTAAAAGGTGAGGAGATGAGGTACGAATAGGCCGTCAGAAAAGAGTCACGGAGATAAAGTGCGGCATAAGGAATACAGTCAGTGATGTTGTAATAACTGTGTATACTGTCACATGGGTACTGGACTTATGGGGCAATTGTAAGTTACATAGATGTAAGTTACATAAATGTCTAATCACCATGTTGCACACCTGACACTAATGAAATATTGTTTGGCAGCTGTAACTGAAAAACAATTTAAATGTATAAGATAATGTGGAAGAAACTCTACTAACTCAAATACATAAAAGTAAAACTAATACAGAACCTGTCAACATCTACAAAAATGCAGAAGAAATTGAAGAATTGTTTTAATTAGTTTCTAATCAAATGAAAACTAATTTTTTACACTCAAGTCTTATAATGAGTTATGTTATATGGTGATTATTGTCTTTATTAATATATACCTATATGTCTCTATATAGCCATATCTATTCACATAGTGACTTTTGGCATACTTAGTTCTGTGGTCATGGATTGAGTCATAACTATTATTATGTAGCAGGAGTAGATGTCCCAAAATGATAATCAATCAATCTACTCACTGCTGGCACCCCTTGTTCAGCTCCTTCTCCCCAAACCACAATGTAATGGCAAAGTAGCAAGTATATGTGAAGCTATTTAAAATGCATAAGCTAACAATGTGATATGCTCAACAATGCATATTAAGAAAAGTATTCTAAAGTGAAAATAATGCAAAAGCGATTAAAGTACATCTTTCAACATTATACAGGGAACTTTCTAACAAGCTCACCCATGGATTATTTAATAACCTAAGATAATATACCTATGTCTGACTTTACTATTTACTATTTGACTACAGCCTAGATACTGTGAAGTAATATGTCCACCTGTTGGTAACTGCCTAGTAGAGAAAAAAAATCCCGTAAGATTTTAGCAAGGTGTATGTCAGTATTTCCTAACAATCTTTATTTTTACAATGTCAATAAACACCATTATCCAAAACTTCTTAAAGCTATTTATGTCAACGTACTAGTTCCCCATTAATTAGTTGAATATGTTTTGATATATATTTATTTTATATTTACATGAGAGACACAAGTTTTAACATTTGCACTAACATTTATTGGGCACTTATGTGCACTATTCTAAGAACTTTAGCAATGTTATTTAATTTAAATTTCACAACTGTGTACTATTAGAACCATTTTCTCAAATAAGGAACCTGAGTATGTGAAAAGCAAATTAAGTACAACGATATCAATAATAATCCATTTATTAAACTATTTATGAATATTTATTGAACCCTATGTGCCCATTACTTTTCTAGACACTTGAAATGCAACAGATAATAGTCTTATTCTAACAGAACTTCCACTCTAGTCCACACTTAGGAGAAAGGAATAAGAAAGACAATAAATAACATACAAAATAAATAAATCTAATACTGATGGGACTTGAGTTGGAATTCAGCTTTGTCTGCTTTCAAACATCATAATCCTAATCACTTAATTACAAGTAAGCATTATAAATGAATTTCATTTTAAAAATCTACGTTACTATAGTTATTGATTCTCTCATGTTCACTACACAGCTCACCTTGACCTATAAAAGTGAGACTGAGTCAAGGTCATGTTTTTCTGGCTATGTTTTTCTCAAATCTGAAAAAGCGTCTAATAGTCTTAATTAGGTTGAAATGTACACACGCACTCTTGAAAAGGCATGTGCCCAGTTGTGGAGAATTTATGGGCTCTACCTGTGGACTAGAATTATGAATTGTCTTCTGCCTTCATATCAATGCCTTTTATAAAAAGGAGGAATAAAAAAGTCTTTTCTCATTTTCATGTCAAATATTCCTAATTTTCTTTTCTGTCTCCTTCCATTCTCTTATAGAGCTAGAGTAGAGTCATCCTCTTAAACGAAAATGTTCCTAAGTAACAACAATCATTATTTCTGTAAGGTGGGCTACTATAATGCATCCGCTATAAAGGGAATCATAGGCACAGCTATCAGATGAGCCTGACCGGGTTGCTGGACTCCAGAACACCATTACCATGGACTGTGCTGCTCTGGAGGGCAAGTAGGGTGAAATGGGAGAGTTTCACGTTCCTTCTCATGGCATCCTTTTCAAAAAGCAAAAATATAAGCCACCAACTCCTCTCTTAATCTAATTGTATTGTTTTGTGGTCCCATTCAAGCTCTTGGCATCCCGGTCCATTTTCCACATAACCAAGTGTGCTCATTAAAACTTTTTGAAGTTTCAGAAGGTTAAATCCACCTATGATGCCCAAATACTCCTCAAACATTAAAGTTATTAAAGATAATTTTCATTAAGATTTGACAGAAATTAAAAAAAAAAGTGTAACGATTTTTTAAGGAAAGTCAGTTTCACATAAACCAAAATGTAGACCTCAAATGGGCAACACACAAGTGGGTTAATAGCTAATTACATATTTATAAATTAAAATCCACATTGTACCATGCTATTGAACTTCAGATTTCTTCAGTGTCAAGATGACTGCCATGATATTCCTAAGAAAAGCAAAACCCAAGCAAAGCAAAATCCACAACAAACTAGCAAAAAACTCTCCCAATAAACAGCAAATGCAGTATTTGCTGTTTATTCAGGAATATTCAGGATTTATATCCCAGACCCTCACAGTTAATAAACTATCATACTCACTGAATGCAATGGAAAATAAGTTGTAGGCTTGAGCTCTTTAAAGGAAAACTATTCTATTCCATCTGTAAGAAATCTAAAAGTAGAAGGAAGGAGTAATGACTTGACCCAAGTTAGATTTCCAGACAAAATTACTAAGAAGTTAAATTTTTTAAAAAGTAATTCATAAAAAGTACAGTTTTAAAATTTTAATATATAAGAATCCCAAAGTCTGTTTTTCCCATCACCTTACATTTACTCTAAAATGAAATGCTAACATCAGATAGCATTAACTGATTTTCTAGCCCTTTTATATTAACGATTTAACGGTTAATATCATTTCCTTTTTTCAGTCTTCTCATGCTATCTTTCAAAAAATCCAGGCCAACAGTTTCCCCATTGGTGTCCTAACAGTATATTTTTTCAAAACTAATGGATATAGCTGTTCATTTATTTTTCAGATCTCTCCAATGCACTAATGCTTCAAAGGGATAAATTACAGAGAGAATTCTAATTTAACTATTTGCAAAATACTACACTTTGCCAAAACTGACTGAACTTGAAATCCTCCCTAAAACAGCATACATAATTTATTTTAAGGAAAAAAGAGTAAAATTCAGTGCTAAAGCTAAAACAATGGTATTTTAATTCTTTTTTTAATTTATCAGACAATGGTATTTTAAATAAACCACATTGACAAGCAAAATATTTGCTTAGAGATAACTACACATTTTATCATCCACAACATTTTTTAAAATTAATAAATCTAGTAATATTGTGGGATTAATGATGATAAGAATACAGCTCATCGAGAACAGAAAAGAGCAAATAATTCAGCATATTTGATTCCCCTTTCCTTTTTCAAAACACTCTCAATTTAATTGTTCCTGAATCACCTATTTCAGTCCCAGAGTTTAATTGGTTTTTGACCTACATACCAACGTTTGTTGATGAACAATCTCTAATCAAGGCTGCGTAGCATTTGTGCGCGTTCAATAATTCAGTGATCCGTCTGGGAAATGTAATGGGACCCAGAGTCCTGGCCGACAGGCAGTGACAACTGAGAGCAGCAGAACTCTTTATGCCTGAGCTGTCCTCAGACTCCTTAATGAAGAGGCAGCAAGATTCCACCATGGCCTGTGCCGCTACACTTTCTAGATGAGTAGGACGTGCAGATGCTGATGAGAAGAGAGAGTCATTTGCATTGTCCAAAAAATTATTTATGTGAAATATGGACAATAAGTATGAAACGGAAACATACCTGATAGCTTGCTGAACATTTAACTCATGCTGGAAATGCTTATGAAAAAGTAGTTTTTAAAAAGATTTTATTTATTTATCTTTAGAGGGGAAGGGGAGGAGAGAGGGAGAGGAATATCAATGTATGGTTGCCTCTCCTGCATTCCCTGCTGGGAACTGGCCTGCAACCCAGGCATGCGCCCTGACTGGGAATCGAACCGCGATCCTCTGGTTCGCAAGCCCGTGCTCAATCCACTGAGCTACACCAACCAGGGCAAAAAGTAATTTTTGATGAAAATAGGAAAAGTTTTTTTGACTCAAGTCTTCATTCAACTTAACAAAATTAGTATAAGAATAAATGAGGATAGAACTATTCTATACAATGCACAACTTCAGTATGCTTGATTCAGTTTATTACATTAAAAAGGGTAAATATGACCGAGAAATGTATAGTTTAGGAAGTTCTAGATGCCTGGGAAAAAAAGATGTGAGAGTTTAATTCTTAAAAGGCACTTGGCTGTGCTAATTCATAAAGGTTGCTATAGATTATGTCATTTGTTTTAATTTATGTAGCCTTATATTTTAATGTCAATACTGAATTTTGAAATACAGTAGTTTCTGTCATCCATGGGGATATGTTCCAAAACCCCCAGTCGATTTCTAAAACCTCAGATAGTACCCAAACCTATAAACACTAAGTTTTTCCCTATACACACACAGTTTCTGGCTTCTCTTTGGCACGTGTGAGTTGCTAGCATCAATTATGCTTTGGGGCCATTAGTTGGTAAGGTCAGGCTTACTTGAGAACACAACTACCACAATACTGTGACAGACAGTCCACTTGATAACCAGGATGGCTATTAAGTGACCAGTGGGAGGGTAGGGCAGGCAACTGTGGCCGAGATACAGTGCACAAGACGGTGATTCACGTCCTGGGTGGGGCGGATTGGGGCAGGTGAGATTTTTGTCATGGTACTCGGGAAAGCATGCACCTTCAAACTGAAACCATGGAGGGCGAAACTGCGAATAAGGGGGCTACCGTACAGGGATGGGCAAAAGTAGGGTTACAGTTGGGAGCGTGCAACACACAGTGTTTATTCTTGTATAATTATTTGTGAATTATTGTATTGTTATTTAGGAATTATTGTATTATTTTACACACAAACTCTAACCCTACTTTTGCCCACCCCTGTACTGTATTAAATCACATGTACACGTAAATAAATATTTATTTCTCAAACAATTATAACTTTTCACAGGTAACTCCTTAAATATGTTTTAAGGACAGTCAAGGTCCTTTTTATTTTTATCCCAAAATGTTTTTTTTCCAAAATGTTGACTCCAAAGTACACTCAGTGAACAATGACCATTTTGCAGCTGACTTACAATAGGATAAAACAATGCCACCACTGCTTTAAGATCTTTGAGTAAATAAGCAATTTATTCATGTACCTACTACAGGAAGTGGATCCTGCAGGTTGCCTCTCGAAAACCATTCTTCTCTTTGTGAGACCAAGGGTAAACCACATTTCCTAGCCCTCCTTGTGGCTAAGCGTGACCCACAGATTTATCCACTGGCTTCAGATTATCATGCAAGAGAAACACAGGTCTCTACTTTATGCAAATGCACTGATGTTGAGTCTCTTTGTTAAAATGGTCTAGCTGTACCCCAAACAGTACAGCCATGAAATAGGTGCCTACAGCCCCTAATGGGTCTAGAGTTCACACAGGTAGGTTGTGTTGTGCCTCCTAGGTACGAACTGCTAAAACAGGTATACTAAATGTCTTTGAAGGTACAGCAAAGCAAAACAAAATTTTCAGAGCCTCATTACAGGCTCCATGGAAGGGAAAGGATTCTGGGATTTGGGAAGAGTAGGCTCCTGCTAAGAAGGAAGACATTTCGGGGGGCTTTAGAATGAGGAAGAAGTGCCGTGTATGAAAGAGCTGCCTCACCAGACCTGAGTTGCTCAAATGCGCTGCAGTGCCCAGAGGGCTTGTTTTCCTCCCTGGCACTTTGCCCACTCCTAGGGGTTGAGTTCTTAGACTTGGGACCTCAAACTATGTTATTCAGTTTATCTAGATGGTTTATGCAAACAATAAGATTTATGGTGAGCAGCTGCTTTCTTTACAGGGATCCAGGGTTTCGGTGACGGAACTCAGTCACACAGTCACTGTGTACACAGAATCAGGTGAGCCCCGTCAGTACAGAACACTTTGTACATGTTGTCACAGCCTGTTGGAGGAATGAAGTGTGTCCTCTAGATCCAGGGAGAGAAGACTCCTCAGAACATGTGCCCGATTTCCTCCATACAGTGCTCCTTGCACCTTCTCCTGTTGTTGGTTTCCTTTCATAGTCTCTTGCAGAAAATATCTGAAGCTCTAGGTATCAAGGTGTCTGAGTCTTGTGTTGTATCAGTAGTTAATTAGCCAGCTTGAGTGTGGTCTTAGGGACACAGCTACTTCTTCTAACAATTTACTTTGACAGTGACTTAGGCTACCACTTGGTTGGTAGAGGCTAAATTCAAAAAGTATATTCTGCCTGCAGAGAAGATCCCAGACTGGCTTCATTATTACCCTATACTTTCTCAGAGAGTCAGGCATTAGAGAAGTTAGAGCTTTATAATCTGTAGAAGTGAGAGGTTACAGAGACATAAATGAAACACGATTCTAAATGAACAATTGCTTCAGTAATTGTTTTTCAGTAATTATGAAGAATAAGAGCAGCTAGTTAGGTAAATAGTCCAAGTGGCTGGTTTATGTTTACAATTACTCTATTTTTTTAAAAGTTTTACTTATTTATTTTTAGAGAGAGGTGAAGGGAGAAAGAAAGAGAGGGAGAGAAACATTAATGAATGGTTGTCTCTCATGTGTCCCCTACTGGGCATGTGCCCCAACCGGAATCGAACCAGTGACCCTTAGGTTTGCAGGTCAGTACTCAGTCCATTGAGCCACACCAGCCGGGGCTACAACTACTGTAAACACCAATGAACAGGGCTTTAAGCAAGTAGAGCCCAACAAATTAGAGAGCAAATCAGAGTAAATTTTATATTAAAGCTACTAAATATCTGTTGATGAATTAGTCTTTTAAAAACCACAGAAGGCTCAGGAATAATCTCTTTTGTGTCCTGTAGATATAGATGTGTGTATGTACACTCCCTTTAATAAATGATAAGTAATTATAATAAAGTAAAGTAAATACAAGCAATCAATTATTTTCAAGGTCTTGGGCTCTGCAGGATGTACAGCTGACAGTGGACAATGCCGAGGGAAGTGATGCTGACCACCATGCAGTTAAAAGTCTGCATATAACTTTGACTCCCCTCAAAATCATACAGTTGTCCCTCCATCTCCCTGGGGCATTGGTTCCCAGACCCTCATACAAAATCCGCAGATGCTCAAGTTCCTGATATAAAATGGTGCGGAATGCAGGCCCCATTGCCCTCCGCATTGTGAATTCCCAACTGCAGAACGAAAATACTGTTCTCCATCCCTGCTTGCTTGAATGTACCCATGTGAATCACAAGGATAAGGAGGGCAGACTGTATTTTATGAAGAAAACCGTGGGGATGAGTGCACACTCACAGATGAATCCAAGATGTTCAAGGGCCGACTGTGTGCAAAAATACTCCCACTTCTGCCACCACAATAGAATAGATGTATGTACAAAACTGATTTCTAACACAGTCTGAGTATAAGGAGCAAGAAAGAAGCAAAATATTAAAAATACAATTTTTAGAAAATCTTATTTAAGTTATGGAAAACACTATAGAAGAAATTTGGGCGAGTCTGCCCCTTTCACCATGATCTGAGGATTTCTGGATTTCTCTCCCATGAATTTGGTCTGTACAAATGAGCTAAATTCTTCTCTCGTCTGCATATTTATAAAATCTAATAACACTAAGCTACAATATACTAATACACTTCTAAAAACATTTTATTATGCCAACATTTCCAAATATTTACTTATTTTAAACATAACAGTACATACTAAAACATTACTATGCTTTATAGTAATACCCATGGAAGGCATAAAAATAACACTTGGTTCTTGTCCTCCAGAAGTTTGCTCTTAGGAGGTGCAAATAACTGTATCACAATTAAACAAGCTCAGTGTTGAAAGTGATAAGGAGAAATTAAATTCAAGGTATATTATAAAATTTTCAAAATGCTGTAGCACAAAGGAAGACAGAAGTTAAAAATGTCATTGAGTCTATACCCTAGAACTGAATTACTGATCTTTGAGAAATGTATTCAATTTGAGTGTTTGGGTTAGAAGTTCTACTGCAAAATGTTAGAGTAAAAGGGTGATAAGATGAAATTAAAAACTATAATTTCAAAAAATTTGTGGGTAAAGAGGTAAGGTCATGGAATAGTTGCTTATAGGGGAGTTTCAAGTCAAGGGGAAGGTATTTTTATATTTGGGTAAAGTCAAGTTCATGCTTATAGATAGAGGATGGGTTAACATACAGCCAAAATTTAAGGTGATAAAACATGGAAAAACCTCCTTGACTAACAGAGTGGTGCTGGATCTATGATAAATAGTGTTCTCCTTAAAAGCAACTAAAAATTAGAAAAGAAAAAAGAAGAAACACTTAAAAATAAATTGCTGGGCTGGTAAGAAAATAAACAAAATACAGAAATAAAAATAAGATCGAAGGACATACGTGTTAGATAAAATGCAGATCCGTCTATAGGTGATTTACAATGCCACTTGGAAAGTATATGGGTTTTAAAAGTTAAACATGACAGGAGAGAAAATTCAATAAAATATTAAATTAAAAAAATAAAAGTCATGATAACAGCAGTAATAACAGGCACTATCTGATTTTTTTTTTTTTTTTTTAGTGAATTGGACATCCAACCTTCAAATTCTTTAAGCCTTCAGAACCCCCACATGATTCTTTACTACTTCTACCCTACATCCAGCACATCACCAAGTCATGATGTTACATCACAAGCCAACCTTCATCTTTTTTAAGGAGGTACCATGAAGACTGATGGCATTTGCACAGAGGTCTATGCCACCCTCTCCCAGCCCTCATCTCAATGTATGAACTGTCTCCATCATTTAAGGGAGGTAACTGAAATTGCTTCCTAACTGGTCTTCTTGCTCTCGGTCTTGCTTTTCAGTGGAATCTACAATAAAGCCAAAGTAACCCTACGCCACAACCCCATTTAACAGCCCTTCCAAACCCTCCACACTTCCACCAGTGGTTCCACTTTGCCATCAGGTTAATCTCCGAACTCACTCATGCGCCACTTCTGCTCCCTCATTTCCCACACATTGCCTGCTAATCTCTGCAGACTCAGTCTTTGAAAAACTCTCTTCCACATCTACGCTTTGAACTGTGTTTGGCTCCTCAAACACATCACACGGTCTTTCCGATCCAGGCTTTCTAAGGCTTTTTCTCCTATGTAGAACATTTCTTTGTCTTTGCCCATCTCCATCCTCAATCCTTCTCTTCATGATTCGCTGTCACCCCGACTTTCTCTCGCTCACCTCTGCTAAATCTTCACGTTTCACGGTAGGCATCCATTCTCCCAGAGGCCTTTTCTGGTGCTCTAAATACAGTTTGGGTGCATACTTACGCTACAATTTCACTTAGTACAATCACCAGCGTAAAACTCTGTATTTCCCTTCAAGTTTGTAAACAATAAGGCGTATGTCATGTTCTGCATTTAGCCTCTGAATCTCA
>PVKM010025019.1:0-20183 GCA_004027735.1 Carollia perspicillata
GTTTATCTACAGAACTTTGCCTAGAGCAACTGCCCCTTCCATTGGAGGGCGGATAATACCCGGCCTCACGCTATTGGAACACACTCAGTCAATTAAGAGAAGTACTGATTGCCGGCTGCAAAATATCCCCACGGTGCCAAAATGTCTGCGGAGTGGGTGGGGAGGGGGAGGGAAGGTGTGATAATTAAAAGAATTGTTACTTGCGATGTCACGGGAGCCAATGCGTTAGCTCTGCATGCTGGGAAGCTAGAGCGCTCCCAGCTGCCACGGGGGGGAGGGTGAGGTTTGATCCCTGGCACCACTCGTTGGGACAAGATGAATCACAAATGTGTTAATAGTGAGGTTCAATGTCATAATGTGCCAGATGGAGGTGGTTACATCTCTGATTGATTGCCTCCTGGCCAAGGCAGGGGTTTTCCAGAAGGCGAATGTCTCCAAATTGGCATCGGAGCTCTAGGGATGAGCAGGTCTTTATTTTGGTCAACACGGACCTGACATTCTCGACTTTATGAAGTGTGGCTGCCCCCAAGACACGGCTGGCCAGAACCAGTGCGCGGACGCGGAAGGATGTGATGAGGCTGTGATACATGGAAGAAATAGTTTTGCGCTGGACAGAGCTTCCCTGGCTAAGCGTGGCTGTTAACGAATCTAAGGATGCGCTGGAAATAAAGGGGTGGGGAACAAATTAAATAACTACGGAGAGCAAAAGAAAGGAAGAGAAGAGAAGGAGCAGGAAGGAAATGCCTCCCAGCTTCAGACACCAAATCCCCACAGCAGATGAGCCCGGATGCCAGGCCGAGGCCACCAGGTGGAACAACACACAGGGCAGAACGTCGCGGGGTGATCTTCCCGCCTGTTCCCTTCACTCACCCCACAGCCACCACCCAGCCCTTTGTTGTGGTTGTCTTTTCTCCCCCCACGAGCAAGCTCCCAACCGTACACAGCCAACTACAAGGGCAATAACTGTGGCGTCCTACTGGGAACCAAGGCAGCCTCCGTGCAGGCGCGGGGTCCTAATACAGGACAGTGAATAAAGCTTCATTACAGAACAATGGAGTTAGCTGCCAGAGCCTACAGATTTGAATAAACAACAAATAAGCAACATCTGCTCCAGCATATGTGTATGGTAAAAAAAAAAGTCACAAAATAAAAGAATTTGTAAATGCCAAAAGCAACCCTAAACTGCCAGTGCTACTGTGGAGTGAATTTTTAATTGCACATGCAAAGAGGCAGGCTGTGGGTATTAGTCTCACATATGTCTTGTTGCTGCCAACCTGGGAGTATAGATGAATTTAATTAAATAAGGATTATCCCTTCTCCCCAGTACAATTACTTATTTATAACAATGATAAAATTGCCTAATAAAAAAAATTGTAATATTTCAAAACAAGCCTAGAAAACGCCCTGGTTTCTGTGTAAGTTGTTCAGGGCTATTTGAGTTTGAGTGTCTCTTTGCCTACTGCCAAGGAAGAAAAAAGACAAACAAACAACAACCCTTATCATAAAGCCTGCTGCAGTGAAACAGCCAGAGCTGGCATTATGGAGAAATATAAAGAAGGCACAGAGCAGCATGGGAATTGGCTTTTGTGGGGCGTGCAGAAAATGAAGCAATTGGACTCAAATTGAGGCCAGGCGACTGAGCCAAGAGACAGTGCTGCAGAGACCTGGGCTCCCCCAGCGACCTGGTCCTAATCCGTCTTGTGAACAGGCAGGCAGGCAAGGGAGATCACCTCCTTTTACTCTGGCCATCCCTCTTCCCTGTGTGCTGATTCCCTGAAAACAATAACACTACCCAAAGCAAACACAAAGGAGAGGGGCACTCAGGCCCCTCTTCCCAGTGCCCACGGAGTCCATTTCTGCCTTTGAGTGAGCAGCCCATGCCAGCAGGGATGCCGGTGGTAATGGTCCAAGGATGAAACTGGAGATGGCAAAGTCAATTCATGCGTACAGGAGGTCACCACAGAAATCAGGGTCTTCTGAGTCTCGTGACCTAAGTTTGTTTCATCTTTGAGCAATTGCGTTGCTTTAATAGTTCTGTGCATTAGAGGTTAAGGCAAGCACTACGAACTGATGACCGGGGGCATCCTCTCCAGGTCAGTTCAGAAGGTAAGCAGAAACAGAAGTTTGGCTCTGAGGTTTGCAGCGGTGGGCAGTTACACCATCACTTCACCTCAGTTTCCTCATCTGTGCAATGGGAATGATAAGGATAGCAGCCATCTCCAAGGGGGGAGTCCTGAATTACTGAGCGTGAAGAGCCTGGAGCTGCAGCTGGCACAGGGAAGCACCCTAACGCTGCCAAGATTTTAAAAGGATGCTTTGGCAAGGCACTCACATCTGTATGGGAGCTCTTTCCGGGGTGTTAGAAGCTTTCAAGTCATCTTTTGCTTTTTTCTCATGATACTTACCACAATTGTTAGTCAATAATTAATTGGTTCCTCCTAATACTAACAAGTTCCAAGAGACCAGGCTCCATTTTTCTTATGTTTGTATCACCAGCACCTAGAACAGGTTCTTGTATCAATATGTGTAAGTGCCCATTAAATAGTTCTTGAATAAATTCAGTATAGAAGAACTGGATTTGAATTCAAAACATCCTGGCTTCCCTTTGTCAGTTGTATAAACTTAGGCAAGTCATTTAATTTGTTGATGTCTTAGTTCTAAAAAGGAAAAAAAAATAGTGTGGTGACTACATTAAGTAACGTGATGGCAGCTGCTTGGGACCTTGCTAACATGTGTACCTATGTGAACTGTCGATTAACTATCACCCGCTCCCTAATAATAATTGTAATTGATTGGAATATATGATTAAATAACAGACTCCAGGTATTTTAGCAAAACCAACTTTTTGAGAGACGTTGTTAGAAAGTGTGCAACACCAAAGTAAATAAAGCACACATTCCTTAGGGCCAAATGCAACACCCCCAGATAAAGCACCACTTCTTCAGTGTGAAAGGAATATACAACTCGGATACATTCCTGATTTACAAATGTTGAAATCCGTGCCAGTAAAATCTCTGAACATATCATATACTGTGTATTAAGATCGTCGTCATACTCGGCTCATCATGCATTGCTGCAACGTTAAATAACCTTTGGTCAGTCAGAATGGGAACTCTTCTGGCTAAAACAAGAGAAACCCAGATGGTGACATGACCAATGTGGGGAGGCAGCAAGGAAGTACGGGATTCTCCACGGGGTCAGGCACCGTGCTAGGCCCGGGGATGCCCTAGCTAAATAAGACACGACTCCTGCCCTGAAGTGGGACAGCATTTGGCATAAGAGAACAAAGATGAGCCCTGTAGAAATGTTGTTTACCAAGCAGAGCAATAGCACGAGGAGGACAAGGAGAACAGAGACTGTGGAATCTGTCTGCCTAAGAAAGGAGGATGGGCCGTTTTTGATGTTCTTCTAAATTACTATACCAGTCCCTTTGAAATAACACAGAAAGGAGGCAGGGAGAGAGAGAGCAATGATGAGGAAGAACACTGCCAGGAGAAGGGATATAAAAGGTTCATCTTCAAAGTTACCTTCCCCAGATTTGCACTGGATCGAAGATCCTGTTAGCAAAGCCTTAATAATTTAGCTCTCACCAAATCTCCAAATACACTCAAACAGTAAAAATGAACATTTAGATTATCTTTGTCAAATGATTATTCTGTGGGACAAATCAGAAAATGGAGAGAAGCAGAAGAAGAAAAAACCAGCAGCAATTCTGTGGACTAGAAACTGCCAGTGTGGACACTGTGACCTGTCCCTCTGTCCATCCATCCAGCTACCTTTCTTGTTTTTATGTAGCAGGCAAAGGTTAGAAACTTGTTTTAAAAATTTAAATTTGTACAATATGAAAAGTAAAAAGAAGAAAGAAGAAAAAATCTTACTTGAAACTCATCACCGTGAGATGGTCACCAAACTATTAACTGTAGTTCATCTCATGGGCAATTTCATGTTATATAGATTATATATGCGATTTTGTATCTAAGTGAGTTATTTTTTCTGCTTTATTTTATGCCTTGTTTTTCTCTCTTAACTTTGAGTCTTTTACCAGTGCGGCACGAAATAGCAGTTGTGTTCTCATTTTAAATGACCACATGATATTCCACTTTATGTAGCATTGTTTGTTTAAACACTCCTCTATATTGGCAATTTTGGCTAGTTCCAGTTTTTCACACCTCTTTATAATTGCCATAGGATTGCTTTCTAGAGGGTATGCACAGGTCAGAAGGTCAGCACACATGGAAGCTTCCTGATACACAGCGTCACACTGCCTTCAGAAAGCAATGTGTATCCTCGCCAACGTTAGATTATATCATCTCTTAAACTTCCATCGACTTAGTAACTTGCTTGACTATTTCAGTATAATTTCAATTGGTATTTCTTAAGCTACTACTGAGATTGATAATTGCTTTATTTGCATTATTCTATTGAAGAAAATTCCTACTTACACTTTGTTTTTTTCTTAAGTTTTCTCACATTGAGCAATAGTTCCCATAACCACTCACCAACTCCGTTAAAATGCAGCATTGTCCCTTAATTACTTCAGTTTTTTACAAACCCTCCCAAAATTAACCAGGATCCTAAAGTTGGCATTAATATTTTCCCTTCCATATTTTTGTGCTTTTACTTTGTATATTTATTTTATTGTTTTTACGATTATTTCTTGAGTCAGATATTTATTTTGTTTTTTCCTTTGATGATGAAAGCCATTGATACTATGAATTTGCCTCAGATTACTGTTTCTCTTCCAATTCTCCAATTTTATATAAAATATTTATTATCATTCAAGTGATCCTCATTTATTGTTTTCACTTAGCACTTTCTGCACTTGGAGAACTCAGTCCTTGGGTTTGGTATTTTGTTTTGTTTGTTTGCCTATATTTTCATCATTGAATTGAAATGTTATTGCATTTAAATCTATAACAAAGTGACCTATACATTATGTGTGAGAGTGTGAGTGTGTAAGAAATAAAAAAAAATCTTTGCATTTACAAATTGTTAAATATTTTAATAAATATTTAAAGAACACTGGCATAGAATACTTATTTCAATATTTTTCTATTAAGTGCATATTATCAACTACGATATTAGCATCTTTTCTGTCACCTTTTATCATTTCCTGTTTGATCTGTAAAAGAAGAGAGGACTATCACAGTCTCTCAGTTTGGGGGAACATGCCGGTCCAAGGGCAGTGATGTAGGACGAGTCCGTCTAGACATCTAAGGCGCAGCAGAATGGCTAGAGGCAACAGCACTGTGTTAAATACTGGAAATTTGCGGGAGAGATTTCAGGTGCACTCATCAAGTACACAAAAAAGGTCACTATGTGAAGAGATGATACGTTAATTAGCTTCGTTGTAGTAATTATTTTACTGCGTATATGTACATCAAACTGTCATTTGTATACCTTAAATATGTATCAGCTTCATTAAAGCTTTTTTAAAAATTAAAAAAATAACATGAGCACAATTATTTGGGCTGGTTGTTATGGGGAACGGGGCAATAAATTAACAATGACAAAACCTCCCATTTTTATTATGTTAATTTCCTATAGTATTGCCAGAATTTTTTGCTAAATGGTGTTATGAAAATAACATATGCACATGGTAATAAAAGAAAAGTAAAAGATGCCAATTAATTTAAAACATGTTAGTTTCCTTCTGTTAAGGTGTGGCCATCAACGGTTCTTCATTTAGTCTTCTGGAAGCATTCTGAGCACACTTGCCCCCTCAGTAGAAATGGATACACTCTTCTAACTCAAAGAGATGTCTGCACAGAATCTTTTGCACGTAACTCCCTCCCCCCCTCATTCAACAACTGTATATTTAAGAGGCCTTTCCACAGCAATACATAAAAATGCCTTGTTTTTTTAAAATAATGTCTGTATTGATTTTCATATCCTTTCCTCTACCCTTTCTTTGGACTTTCCATCTACCACTTCTCAACAGCGGCATTTCTGACTTCAAAACATCCAGTTTGATATTTCCAATTTGCCCTATGACCAGAATTACGTCTCCTGTTTGTCTGTTTGTTGATTTTCAAAACTGGAAACCAATCAATAACATATACATGGTTATGGCCGTGCGTATATGACTCACTGCAGGGTCCGTGGTTTCCTTAGATGGCATTTCCTTCTCTTTATGTCCACTGCCATCAAATGGTATTAGATACCATTAATGTTAAGACTCTCAGTATTTATGTACCACTAGGAAGATAAGACAAACTTCTGCCGACCAAACACTGACCTGTCATCAACTGCATCTTTTTTATCCTCACCTGAGGACATTTTTGTCATGCCGCAACTGGGAATTCAACCCGCAACCCAGGCCCTGACTGGGAGTCAAAAGCACAACCTTTTGGTACATGGGACGATGCTCCAATCATGGGAGCCACACCAGCCCGGGCCAACTGTATCTGGTCATCTTCTAACTTATGAAATTCGGTGGTCAACTCTTCTCTTGCCATCTTGACCTATTCTTGAGAAGCTGTCAACCTGGAGTCACAGTCCATGCCACAGTCCGTATCATTATCCTTGTGCCTGGGCCGAGTGCCTTTCAAGGGCACTGGGGCCCTTCATCCTTCAAAGTTGCATGTGCCATGTTTAAGCGAGCAGACTCTGGTGCTGGATGGTCTGAATTTGAAACCTGGAACTACTGTTTACTATCTCCAAGACTATGGAAAGTATTGAACCTCCCTGTGCTTCAGCTGGGTCATCTAATAATTAGGGATAACAATAGTGCCCACCTCCAATGTTATTTTGAGGGTTAACTGATGCAATGCACATGAAGCACGTAAAATAGGGCCCATCACTGCTTCTGTTAAATATAGTGAAGTGGCTCTGCAGGTGGTCATTCTCCTCGAGGCCTCGTACTTCTCTGGCTTAAAAGTGAGCACCCCAGTCCTCCTCCAAATGCTGGAACGGGAGCCCAGGTGGGCATTCGAGTTCGCCAGTGAAATAGCATCTTCAATCTTTTCTGTCTTGCTGCAGTGTGTCTCCGCTTAATGTAATGTCCAACATGGGCTGAAAGATTCAAGACTTATGGAACCGGGTCCTACAGTTTTCTTGGGAAAGCTGCACATACAGGTTTGAAACACATCGGCTTTGTATCGATATGAATCTTTTTTAGAACCTCAGTCAAACCTAAGATGTGAAGAATCTAACCACAGCACCTGTTACATCGATGTAATACTCTGGATCTGTCTTCCTTGACATTTTCCTTGTTATATTAATTTCTCTTTCCACTCAGTTCTTACATAACTTCTCACATGTCTGCTGCCTTCATAATCCAGTTATTCTCCTGCAGTATTCAACCTGTCATCTACTGTCATCATTGTATTTTTGAATTATATTTTAATTTCCCTTCTAGCATTTTAGTACACTTGTGTAATATTTTTAGTGGTTGCTTTGGATCCTTACTCTTTCCCAATCTGCTTAAATTTAATATTGTGCCACTTAACGGAATAATGTCACCTTGCAATCGTGTTGCTCCATCAGACAACCTCCCCATACTCCGTGCTGTAGCTGTCACAGGTGTCACACTGACACACGGTGAAAACACCATGATTCCCTGTCCGAATTTAGTCTGAAGAACTCCCTTCAGCATTGTTTGCAGTGCAGCTATGCTGGTGCTAGTATCTTGCTTTCTTTTACCCGGGAACATCTTTATTTTACGTTTACTCTCGAAGGGTACCTTTGCTGCATGTGGAATCTGGTTCACTGTCTTCTGGTCTCTGTTGCTCTTAGTGAGAAGTCTTTGTCATGCAAATCTCTATTCCCTGCCATGCAGGATGTCATTTTTCTGCATCTGCTTTGAATATTTTCTCTCCATCTTTAACAGTTTTCAGTTTGGTCATAATATCATTTACGTGTAGTGTTCTGTGTATTTGTCCTACTTGGATTTACCGGGCTTCTGAAATATGCAAATGTAAATCTTCGAGTGAATTTAGAAAACTTTCCACCATTATTTCTTCGCATTTTTTTCCTGCTCAATTCTTTCTATCCCTCTTTTTTCTGACTACAGTTGCTTGTGTATTTGACCATCTGATATTGTCTTGCAGGTCCCTGGAACTCATAATGTTTTAAATATAACTTAACTAACTGTTAACTTTAACTCTTCTTAGAGCTGTTCAAGGCTGTTCACCAGAGTTCCCACATGCGGCATCCGCATATAGTGTGGGTTTTTTTTTTTTCTTTACAACACAAAGACTGAGTTCCCAGAGAGAATATTCCAAGAAAAGGTATCTCAAGACCCAGGAGGCAGCCAGGTAGGTTGAAGACTATGTTCTGGAAGTAGCACAGAATCACTTCTGCCATGTCCTCCTATTGGTCAAAACAGTTCACGTGCCTTCATCTGTTGAATGAAGTCACTTTTTTAAACTTTGAGTCAAAAATTCATTTATATACATATGAGTGAAAAACTCATTCATATATATATATAGTTAGGTAATAAATTTCTATACATAGCAAAGTAATCATTTTCCTCTTTCTCCATTAATTGAACTGGTTTTACTTTTTTTTCCCCCTCAGTCCTATTTTTTGTTGTTGGGTTAACAACACTGTTTGTGAAAGTAATGAACTCACATTTGTTTTAACTGTAATTCAGATTTTCTCCATTGGGCTAATCTTCACCCATATTGCTTTGCTCTCTAAATTTGAGATTAAATGTAGATGAGTGCTTTGGCCTAACTTCCCAAACCATGTTTTGGAATGATTGGGGTGACTTGCATGATACCAGCAGACCTCTTAATTGAATGTCAACAAAGGCAGCTCTTATTGGCAGGGGACCTCCAGCTTCATTGAGGGCATTCAATTAGATGGAAAACCAATGCTTATTTTTATCTTATAAACCTCAACGCAGGTTATGTGGTAATTACTTCAGAGAGCTGGATAACAATTTATATAATCAGAAGGACCCTATAATTAGTAAGGGATAATTTCTAAACAGCATTTAGCAAAATGAGGCCCATACATACACTTTGTAATGAAAAAGATGTGTTTGACACCACATTAAATTAAATTAAAATTAGCATATTTTCTTCCAGAAAATACACTAGCTTCATCTGCTTTATTTTGCTTCACTAATCCCTGTCTACTTTCAGCTCTGCTATAGGAGGATAGAAATGCTGAATCACAATGGCGGCTGAATGAGGGCGTAAGAACCAGGAGTAGAGAAAGACTCTCTTCTCTGTTGTCTAGGACAGTACAAGATCGTTCTAAGAGATTATCTGGAAAACTACATCGAGGCCTCTTGCTTCCCCTGGGAGTTTCATATGAAGGTCATACAATCACTTAATTTAGGGTATGTGTTGGCAGAGAAAAAAGGAACTGTACTAAACTCTTTGTAACAGGTAGGAAACCTCCCCTGCCCAAAACTGAGGCCCAGTTACATGGTATGACTTGTACAACATCAAGCAGTTAGCAGTAGAAGTAGGAAAGTATTCACACAGTTAGTCCCAGCCCTGTGTGAAACCCATGCTGCTGTCCTGGCCAGCTCATGCGGAGTTAGTGGTAGAAACACCAGACTAAATTAGCACCACTCTTATTAAATGTTTCTGTAGTATTTTGAAGTTGGCACGTACATTTGCATTGCTAGTAAGTTTTTAATAGTAGTAGAGAGAAAATGCAGTTGCAGGAGATAGTAGTAGTGACAGGTATGGCATTGCCTGGCAACACTTTCAGTTCTACATCTTCAGAAAGTCAAGTAGCAGTTACTTACATTCTGTTTCCGAAAGACCATTGATGAAATTGCACACCTGGATGCATTCTTACCTACAGTTCCTGAAGTCAGGTTGGGAGGATCACCACTCTCCTCTTCAAAGCTCTGGACCTGAGACACCAAAATACATCCATCTCATCAGTAACGCTGTCATAATAAATACACTTCCTTTAATCAGTCAACATATAATGAGTGTTTACTGGCTGCTCCTACAAGGATTGAACATGACTTCTGAACTCCAACAGCTTACAGTCTGCTGAAGTCAGGGTGTGTACAAGGCACTGGACACAGGACTCAAAGAACTACAGGCACTCGGGAGGGGCGGAGGGGAAGCCCACTTCTGGTGGGAGGGACAGAGGTCCACCTGCAACATGGGGCATATGAACTAAACTTAAATGACATTATTATGATTATGATTATGGACTTTTTCCTCCCAAATAGCTTTACCTATATTTGGGGAAAGCAAATTATTTCCCATGTTTAATTTTGGCTCTCTAAGGGATTTATTTATGACTTGGTAAATTTATGGAGAGCAGTTCAGAAAATTCATGACTGAGTTGCTATATAAAGCTTAGGCAGCTCAAAGGAGATTTGATTTCTAAATTGATAGAGAATTTATTCTTAAAGCTCTTTTAATAAATTGATAAATACTACTCTAGTAATTTGAATAAAATTACTTTTCAAAGAAAATATTTCTTTAAAAATTATATTGCTTACTATAGAACCATAACAAATATAGACAGACATGCATGAAAACAGTTGCTATTAATATTTCAGAGTGTGTCTATGTAGGGTTTTTTTATAATGCATTTGTTCTGGATAAAGTTACATAGTCAACTTTTTCACTCAAAATTTGAAGGAGGGATTTTTTTCTGACATCAATTTTTTGAAAAACACCATCTTTCATGACTGCACGATAAGCCACATTTAAAAGTGCATTCATTTACTTAATGATTTTCCTAATGCTGGAATGTTTTCTAAATTTTGCAATTAGAAATAATGCTGAGGTGAATCTCTTTCTACATGTCATATTATTTATTTAGGATTGATGTCTGAATATTGGAATCTGAGTGCAGGATATTAACATCTTAAACACTGTGGTACATTTGGCCAAAAATGACCTTTAACCCAGGAATGAACGGGGGACCTTGAGATACCTCAAGAAGATACCTCAAGGAGAGGACCAAGAGATACCTCAGCAATGTAAGAAAAAATATTTATTTCTCCTTTCAACTGTTTATTTCTTTTCCTTAAAAGAACCTACTTTATACTTGTAATTAATTAGACATACTTCCACTTCAAGTAAAATCAGAAAATTATTTTGTTGTGGCCTTATCATGGAGAAAAATCCATTTAATGCAATGTAAAGTATATATATGTGTATATATCTGTCCATTGAGCAAAGAACAAAAACCAAAAAAGTTTCAGTAATTAAAAATGGAAACCAGGTGTATTCCTGGTTGTTCTGCCAGAGCCAAACTTAGTAAGTTAAAAAGAAATTTTTAGTAAAGAAATAGTTATAACTTTTGCAACTTTTCCCACTGAGTGAAGATGATGGTCGGTATTGTTTAACAATATGGGTAACACTCTTACATACGAATTCTCAAGCAGGACCCCTGTGTTCAAGTGAGAAGAAGGTTTCAGGTGCTTTCCTATGGATATAAAGAAGCCCTCTACCTTATGTCTAGAATTGCAGAAGTTTTATAAAAATTAAATTCTCTTAATATATTTGGGGATTAGAAAAGAAAGACTCAGTTTTAGTAAGTAAAATTAAATGCAAAACATATTGACATTTACATTAAAAACCCACATGCAATCTTGATGGACTCATGATTTTTAAGAAGCCAAATATATTGCTATGATCAGCTTTTAGCAGGACTTGCGGGAAAATACCATACATTGATCTGAAGGCCAAACCTGGCTAATCATAGTTGAAATTCTGATTGGCTTATTTTTTAAATGCCATGAAAATTTGTTCATTTCACGTGTACTTTTCAATTCCTATACCTGTACCTTTAAATTTGCCATTGAAAAATGACTATTACATCTGGCACTTGCTCCCGTTTACAATGCAACCTACCCCAGCTTCATTTACTTATCCAATGATGTTGTGTGAAACAAATATTTCCCCGCAGCCTGTATGATGGGGAGGGAAAATTTTAAATATACTTTTTAGAAAAACAAAATTCAAGTAGTGAGTTTCGTTCATATCATCTTGAGGGCTCTGTCTGCTTTATGTTGTATATACACCCTCTCTCACACACAAATTTGGGCAAATATTAAACACCATAAACACAGTTAGCCGTGAAGTTCAACAGACTATTCTATTTTCCATGGAAGCCACCCAAAGAATAAATTGATATTATCAAATAGTTTTAATGTACTCATTCCTACTGTATTTACTGTATGCCTACTATGTGCCCAAATCCATGTGAGTTTGTTTTCTTTCATTTCCGTGTCTGAGTGTGTTCTTCCCCCCACCCCTACACATACTAATACATAGCTTTTCCTCAACTAACTGCCATTTCAGAATATTTGAGATTGTACCATACATGGACTGACATTTTTTCCTAGTTCTTTATGCTGAATATATTTCTCTCGCCCTATATGCTTACATGTAGATGGCATCCAATCAAAGTTATTTTCCTCTGAGTCACTCTAGTTTGAAGCAGAGGAAATTTAGTAAGGGTAAAGAGGCTTGCCAAAGGGCTGGAGGTCGGTGAAATTTCCTGTTTGGTAGATAATAGAGCAGACTGACTAATGAATTGCAGATTTTCTTGATATTCTTTATAGTGATTTAATTATTAACTTGGAAATTAAATAATCTTTGTAAGATTGAACTAAAAATACTCCATTTTAGTGCCATCTGTTTATCTTTGAATCAGGGCACTTGACCAAAAGTCTGCTTTTTCTCCATTTATAATTTTTGTTCATTTTTAGGCTACTGTTTTAAATTCAGATTAATGTTTTAAGGTTCTTAAAATAACCTTTGGTACAAACATAGGTATACATAAGTATATATACATAGACATTAAGATATTAATAATTACATATTTTGAAGTAATTTTTGTACCTTCATGGGATGTGCAGGGCTACCAATAGGCATATTCAACTAAATCATATTCTGTTTTGCAGGGTGTCCAACCTGCATCCCGTGAGCCACACATAGCCCAGGATAGCTACAAAAGTGGCCCAACATAAAATTGGAAATTTACTGAAAACATTATGAGATTTTTTTTGTGTGATTTTGTGTCGCAACGTATTTAGTGTGTGACCCAAGACAACTCTTCTTCTTCCAATGTGGCCCGGACAACAAAAGTGTCATGGTTAAGGCTTCCTTCCTACAAATTCTTTGATCCACTCAGTTTCCTGACTGGTGAAGAACCTTTCCCATGCTCCCCAGATATACCAAATATCCCACGTTACATAAAAGTTCATCAGTAGCCCTGTCCCTGTCTCTACCCTGCTCTTGGTTCCTGTGCCCCTCCCTGCCACTACACTGTGGTCCCCTGCAGGGCAGAGTCCCTCTCCCCTGAGCCTATCGGAGTGCCTCTTAGGAGAGGGCTCAAAGGAGACCCCATCCCTGGGCTTCCCATATAAATACTCTGCCCCACTTCTGAGTCATTTAACATGAAAAAGGAGGGGACCTTGCTCTTCTGCACTTTCTTTGTAATTGTATCAAAGAATAGAAAAGGGAACCCTAGGGCACTATTGGTGGGAATGTGGTCTGGTGCAGCCACTGTGGAAAACAGTATGGAATTTCCTCAAAAAAGTAAAAATGGAACTGCCTTTTGATCCAGCAATTCCACTGCTGGGGTTATACCCTAAGAACCCTGAAACACCATTCCAAAAGAACCTATGCACCCCAATGTTCATAGCAGCACAACTTACAATAGTCAAGTACTGGAAATAACCTAAGTGCCCATCAGTAAATGAGTAGATAAAAAAACTGTGGAACATTTACACAATGGAATACTATGAGACAGAAAGAAGGAGCTCCTACCCTTTGCAACAGCATGGATGGAACTGGAGAGCATTATGCTAAGTGAAATAAGCCAGGCAGTGAAAGACAAGTACCATATGATCTCACCTTTAACTGGAACCTAATCAAGAAAACAAACAAGCAAGCAAAAGAGAACCAGAGACATGGAAATGAAGAACTGAGCCCTGGGTGGTGTAGCTTAGTGGATTGAGCACAGGTCTGCAAACTAAAGGGTCACCGGTTCTACCCCCGGTCAGGGCACATGCCTGGGTTGCAGGCCAAGTCCTGAGTAGGGGGCACACGAGATGCAACCACACATTGATGTTTCTCTCCCTCTCTTTCTCCTTCCCTTTCCCTCTCTCTAAAAATAAGTAAATAAAATCTTTTTCTTTTTTAGAGTGGAAGGAAGGAGAAAGAGAGGGAGAGAAACATCAGTGTGTGGTTGCCTCTCACATGGCCCCCACGGGGACCCGGCCTGCAACCCAGGCATGTGCCCTGACTGGGAATTGACCCTCGACCCATTGGTTCATAGCCTGCACTCAATTCATTGAGCTACACCAGCCAGGGCAGTAAATAAAATCTTTTTTTAAAAAAATAACTGACAGTAACCAGAGGGGAGGTGGGAGGAGATACTGGAAGGGAAAGGGGGAGGGTTATCAGAGGGGAGGGTCATCAAGGAACATGTATAAAGGACACATGGACAAAGCCAAAGGCAGTAGGATCGAGGGTGGGAGGTGGGGATGGCTGGGGTGTGGGGGGAAATAGAGACAACTGTACTTGAACAACAAGAAAAAAAAGAAGTGAGAAATGAGTGAAAATGTGTACCTGTATTTTTAAAAAAGACTGAGAAGCACAGGTGGGGGTGTCATCCAAAGGAGGGTGAGCATGAGCATGAATGGAGGAAGGTGTGGGTGGCAAAGCAGAGGTGTGTGAACTGGGGTCAAGCTATGTGGACACCAGTAACTGCCAAAGCAAACGAACACAATAACGGTCCCATAAAAATAAAAACCAAACCCACCCTACTTCTCTGTCCCAGGCCCTACAATTAGTCATCATGGGGAAGTATTTCCAAAACAGATTCCCTTGATGACAAAACCTGGTCCCCTAGGAGCCAGTGGGGGCAACGTCATTGACAACACACACACAGTCTCTTCCGCAGCATCCTCTCCCTGCCTAGGCTGTGAGAATGCAGAGGAGGAATTGCACCGAGTGGGGAGTGGCTGAATTAACCCTAAAGAAAGGTGAAATATGGAAAGTCAGAGAAGGGAAAAGCATCCTGAGATGCATAATAAATCAGTGAGCACCAGCAAAGGCTGGTTTCACACTCGTTTAGTTCCAACTGAAGCAAATAGAATGACCTTGAGCGTCCTAGACTAGGCAGGAGTTTAGAACAATAAGACATCCTGCCGAGGGGCTGACCAATGAAGGGGTTGAAGGAGGGCAAAGGATGCTGTGACTCCTTCCCTCGGCAGCTGAGCACCGAGGAGCAGCACTGACCTCCTCCATTTCAAAGGAGTCTGGCGCTTGGCTCACACCGGAGAAGCCCCTGAGCTTGTTAGTCCAGTTTTCTGTGGGCGTCCTGTCCTTGACTGACCCCTCAGACACGCAGGAAGGGGGAGCCGGCCTGGCTAGCGTGGGTGTGGAAGGCCACCACTTTTTCAGAAGAGCTCGGGGAGGATGACAAGGTGTCAAGTCATCGCAGGCTTGGAGAGAGCAATGCTCGGCCACAGAAGGTAAATGGCTGCGGTCTCGGCTGTCTGTCACCGCTGGTAACTGTGCTCCACAGGCCCTGGGGTGTGCAGAGAGGATGGAAAATTCTTCCCTGTTCTTCAGTGACGCTGACACTTTGGAACAATAGTCTCCCCTGGTGTTCTGCTCTGAGGCTCTCCAGAGAAGTTCACCCACTCTTTGATGTTCTTTGGCTCCACCCACTGAGGTTCTTTGCACACTTTCCTCCCCATCGCTGTCTTCAGCTTCGCTTTGCAGAGTGTTAACCTCATTCAGCAATGATGAGAAGGCATTGGCCACATGATCCAGGATTTCCAGCTGTCGGAAACGGCCTGAACAATGTAAAAAACACACAATTTTTAGATTGGGTCTTTTTAAAGAAATTGCATTGAGGTAGTCAATACTGAAAAGGTTGGTTGACACATGTGATTTTCAAGATGGGAAGGATTTTAAGCTCCTGAAACTATTTTTCTCCATACATGCTACTAATTACTATGAAGGTGATTCCCCTGTATAAGGAGACATGCCTGTATCATGGAGAAAGTGAATACCTTTTTACATTTAGTTGTACATGCATAACTAGATAGATTCATATATGCTGATAGTTAATTGTGTGCTGATCCATAAAATTGACAGGCAAGGATATGTTTTGAGTTTAATCTTGTGAATTAAACTAAATGTCAAAAAGTGAACCCAGCTCTTTCATACAAGGTGAACTTGAGTTTCTTCCACCACTTTTGGTAGAAGATATCGTCACCCTCACCTCCATTCTCTCCATCTATTGTCACCTGAGAGTGTGGAAAAACCGTGGCCAACAGAGTCAGAAGGCTTGGATCTGAATTCCAGGTCCACCAATTACTGCAACTGTGGCCACAAAGTAATTGAATTAGTAGGTGTGGGCTGCTTTGCCCTGTGCCAGGCACACAGTAACTGGCCAGTTTCTTCTAGAGAAATGGGGGTAAGAATATCTGTCTTTGTCTCTCACATCTGTTGTTAAAAGCATAATGTTAGAGAAATAACAGTTGTTACAATTACAAATGTACAAGACACTGGAAGGAAATATACTGTCCTCAGTCTTTCCAGAAAAGACAGTCATTAATGTGAAAACCCATTTGCTTTTCCAAACAAACCAGCTTCTGAACTGTGTAAATCTTTTTTTTTTTAAGTATGAGGTTTTTTTTTTAAGATTTTATTTTTATTTATCTTTAGAGGGGAAGGGAAGGAGAGAAATACCAATGTATGGTTGCCTCTTCTGCATCCCCCACTGGGAACTGGCCTGCAACCCAGGCATGTGCCCTGACTGGGAATCAAACCATGATCCTTTGGTTCGTAGGCCCACGCTCAATCCACTGAGCTATGCCAGCCAGGGCTGAACTTGTAAATCTTTATGGATGATCTGGCCTCAATTATTTAGGCAATACGCAAGTACTGACCTAATTCGTGTACGGGAGAGATCTAATGCAACAGGGCTGATCTCAGGACACATAGCCCCTTTGAAAAAATGGGGAGAAATACTTTTGGTATTTTGGTACCGTCAGATACCCAAAAACAATGGTAAAGGGAACAGAACACTCTGGTTTTAGGACGCCACCTTCTGTCAACCCTGTGATGGTGTGTGGGGTGGCCCAGCTCAGCAGCGGTGAAGGCCATGCGGGTGGGGGAGGGTGCTGTTCTGCTGTGTCCACCTTCATGGATACTGACTCTTCCGTGACCACATCTTTGTGTCTGTTTCCTTCACCTGAAAGGGGAAGGTGTTGACTATTCATCCTTCTACTCCAAACCTGGGAGGGGCTTCTCCTAAAGGACCGCAACATTCCTTCAAGGCCTAGAGGAAATCTCACGTTCTGAATGTTTTCAGAAGCATTCTAACTACATTTCACCCCTAAATTCAGCTTTAGTTGAAACTAAATCTCTTTTGTCAGCCCAAGGGGACAACTGAATCCTAATTCCACTTTTATGATTGTGTTAACATCCATCCTACAGCAGATTTTTATACTTCGACTAAGACAAAAACCTATCCATTTAATTGGTTCAATCGATTCAGAGAGCGCAGTAACATGACGTGTTGGATGAGTGGGTTTTGCTTGTTTTGCCTTTGGGCAGGGCTGGAACTCAGGAGTGAACTGAGTCTCATCCCAAGTGTGAAACTTTTGTATTGTCTTTGAATGACACGTACTTTTCTCTTCTGTCTTTAGAAAAAACAACTAACTCTATTATTATTCCTCATTTTACATTTGACCTTCCTAGCTTTCTTGAATCCAAAGTGTAGCTACTGGTAAAAGTTGAATGAGAATAGTTACACAGCATGGTTAACGGAGCGTTAAGTGGTGGGAATAAGAGTGGGCGGGCCAGGGCCATCGTGGGACCAGGGGCCAACCCCTGGTTCCTCTGTGATCCATGTGTCGATTTTATCTGTAAAATGTTGACTTTACAGATCGGCTCAAACACTCCTCAGATATTGGTAAGTGTTACTGTACCCTCCAAATAAAGAATCGATCAAAGAACTGGCCATCTCCTTGTGATTTGGAGGAGAAGACAACAATGAATGATATTAATTTCTTCTAAAAGGTAAAAAAAAAACCACATAAAACCGAAACATCGCACTGCAACACCTTCAGGTTTACATATCTTTTGAAAATCTCATTGCTGAGATTTTCGAGATCGAATTCTCTCAGAGGAAGACAGGGGAAACAGAAACTAAAATGAATAATCTGAGAGATTTGTTGGAGAGAAACCCTTTATCTCATGTTCCTTTCAGAGAATTTATTTATTTAAAAGAACTTATTTCAGAAGCAGAATTTTGGCATTTTCTTCAGTCCCAAATTCTATGAAACCCACCCCAAGGAGGACGTGTTCTTCATCGCTCCTCTGAGAGGGGTGTTGGATTTAGACGCTTTTGAAAATGCTGCCTCTGCGCCCGAGAGTGCACCACCGCACGCTAACCAAACCCCACAATAAATAAACCTGCTCAACTGCAAGGCATCTCTCCCCCAAAGTACTTAGGCGCAGGACACATACCCCCAGAACATCCTCAGGAATGTTCTAGAAAAGAGCATTCCATTAACTACCAGTTAGAGAAAAAGAGCAGGCCTGACAATAACCATGGAGACTTGGCAGGTTAACAGCCATCCCTTAGAGCTCATGTTGGGCTAAGTAGCGTTCTCGGCCTCGCAGACGAGGAAACAGAGGTGTCACCTACTGACTCGTGACAAGCCTTGTCAGATCCTGGTGTCCTGCCTCCTGGGCAAGTGGCTATTGGGTACATTAGTGCTGTTAAGCAGTATTGCCAATCTTCTTCCTTCTGGGCATGTGGTAGGATTGCTCCTTCTCCCCCATTTGGAGTTAAGTGTGGCCATGTGACATACTTTGGACGACGAAATCTGAGCAGACCTGGTATGTGCGTATTCTGAGCAGAAGGATGTAAGAATCAAGTATAGCTCTCCATTCCCACCTTTTCTCTGTCATTGCAACCAGTGATGTTCCACGTGGTGGGGCCAAGTTCATGAATAAAGGCAACATGGAACACATCTCCCTTCCCCCAACACATGCAGCAGCCTGCAGTGGACATGTAGAGTGGACATGTAGAGTGGACATGTAGAGTGGACATGTAGAGTGGTCCATACATACGCTACTCTAAGCCTCGACAGAGGGGCCGGTTGCCACTGCATGTACCTCCCAGACCATCCCTCCTCATCCTGCGGCTCATCTCACCACTCACGGTGCAACTACAGAACCCGCAGAAACTGGTCTTACTCCGTCTCGAACAAGATACTGGGCTGTTTTTCAGGGACAACAGAAGAAAACAGCATTTGGCCAAAGCACGCACAGAGGAGAGCATTGTAACTTCAATAACACCCAGACCCAAAGTGTCTCCATCCCATGGAACCAAAGGACTGGGACATAACCGGAAACTGAATGCCAGAATCCTCTCAGAAGCGAACGGTCCATGGTCTAGGAAGGTCGGATGCTGAAGCCCTTCGCCATAGCTTACCGTGAATGGCCAAGTCCCAAAGCCCCCCGTTGAAACTTGCCCTCCCAGTGCTTTCTCAGGCCAGCATTTTCCCCTCAACCCCTTCAGCCTCTCTTCGAACCCTGGATCAGAACACAGATTTGAGCTCTGCCTCTTGTCTCCTTGCTGGTTGCTCTCACTATAAAGTTATTTCTTTTTTTTTTAAAGCCAGTGCCATAGTATTGGCTTCTATTGGGCAGCCAGCCCTGGCTTGGTAACAATTGCCACTGCTAAGATTCAGAAGCCATGTGGTCCTCACTTACCATACAGGTTAGGGTTCTCAATGTCCATGCGCTGCCTTTGAGCTTCAAGGAAAACACGGATGTTGATTCCTCTGGCCGCCGAGGCACAACCCAGGAATCTGGCTGGAATCTGTGTGCAGATGTCTGGCTCATCACTACCAAACCCCAGATCCAAGAGAATCTCCACCGGATCTTTTTCCCAGAATTCCAGCCATTCGGGAATGCTGCGGTAAAAAATAGAAATATCTTTATCCAGTAACAGTTCACTTACCAACAGCCATTTTTTCCTAGTCACTTCAACACCCCAATCTGCTAGAAATTGAGTGAGAGAGAAATCTGAATAGACAGATGGTGCATTTCCTAGAGCTCAGATGTACTTACTTGAAGGACAGCCCATCACCCCCGCTCAGGGACTGCTTGCCGTACCTTACACGTAATTCCCACGACTTCACTTATGTGGCTTACCATTGTACAATAGGCAAATATTAAATTCGACAGGGCAGGGGGATGGTA